>JAWQFJ010018469.1:0-12043 GCA_034096865.1 Theodoxus fluviatilis
GTGTGCGTGTAAGGAGGGGGTGGAAAGCAGAGGAGTTCCTAAGTGACACGAAACTCTATAAGGTAACAACAACAAAAAAGTGTTACTGTAACCCGGCCGACCCTGTGTTTTTCTGCCGACCCTAAACTTAATTTTCCATCATTAAAACAAACAAAAATTGACGGTAATAAATAAACTGCGTGCAATCCCATCTTCCCCCTACAAGCACACGGGAAATCCACTATTTGCGTTTAAAAAGCGTTTTCAGCGAAAGACACGTGATTTATGTCCAACCTGGCCGCTCCTAAAACTAAAATTTGAAGAAAGTTCAAGCCGACCTACTGACGCTATTTTCCTTAGCGATGTTGCTGTAACCACACTTTTTGTTTGTTTGGCCTAACCGTCTCAGCCAGTGAGAACGGAGGGGGAGGAGCCAAAAGAACTTTAAAAGGGAGAAACAGGCTTCAGTGAAACGGGGAAGTGAATGGACACTTTCCTTTACGTTTTAAAAACTTTTTCCGAGTCGTGTATGCTGATGTGATATGAAGAAGAATAAAGGAGTACGAAAAGTCGTCGCCACGACTTGGCCTCCGCACATCCCACCAACCGCACAACAGCTCTTTGCCATGGTCGGAACCATCTAAACCTTTCTTCTCTCTGCACGTAGCTCTACTGTTAAGTACGGTGCACTCCAGTTAACGCGACATCACGGGGGGGGGGGGGGGGGGGGGAGGTCGTGTTAACCGGAGGTCAGCAGGAGAGATAACTTTTCTCGACCTCCAACGTACGTGTTATACGGGATTACGTATCAGGGGGTGATATTTTGGAGGTGTCTCACCTGGAGGTTGGCGGGTTTCGCGACTGGCAGTGTGTCGGGCAGACTTGCCGTGGGGCGTGAGAGCGAGGTTTTGGTGTTGAGATTTTGCGATCTGCATGGATTTTTTGAAGGACCGGTGATCCGCACGATGTATATTTTATTGCGTGCGAGGTGAGTAGGGGCTCGCTACGTTGGACTCCCCTGGCTGCAGAGCGGTGTTCGCTCTCAGGTGAAAAATGGGCAGTGAGCGAAGATTAAGGAGAACTGTTTTAATGATGTAACGATATATTTTGGAGGAGTGTACAGACAGAGAGCAGGCGGGCAGAAAGAGGCAGACGAGCAGAAGGACCGAGAGACGGAGGGAGACTGAGAGGGAGAGAGTGGAGAAGGTTGGTCGGCTAGAATTTTTATTGTGTCGAGGGCGGACCTACGTGTTTTATGATTTTATGTAAGAAGCTACAGGCTGACCGAAATTTTACTTGTGCTTTTCATTTACCCGTTGGGGTTTGGTAAGTGGATATAATTTTATAAGATTGGGTTATTTAGGATGTAGTGTTTGATCCATATGTAGGCCTACAAATGTAACTGTTTTTTTTTTCTTTTTCTACCTCTGATACGAACATCTTTATGTTGAATATAACGACTTGTAAGTACCCTGGACCTGTTTTGTTTCGTTTTTGTGGATCCTTTTAACACATCCCTTCTCATCGCAACCACCGTGCAAAACTAAGGCTTGTTCATAACAACTCAGCGCTGCATGAGCGCTTAATGTTGGCAATTGAGCGCTTCATTGCTCACCTGAACGCCCCAGAGTTTGTGCAGCGCTTCACTTGTTAAAGGGGAGGTAAATCTTCTGCGCCCCATGTTGTGTTGATAGACGCGAAGAAAATATTTTCTTTGCCACATACATCGTTTATGCACGTTTACATGTATTCTGCGTGAATAAAGTCCACTACGGTGTCATCCTTACTTGCCATTCTTCGCGCATACAGGGCGCTTGGGGCAAATAAAGCCCGTTCCAGTCCCAAAATGATGTTTCTGAGGGTTATTGTACGCGTCGACGGCCAGTGCGGGATCGAAGACGCCATTTTGTTTTGCTGCAGAATCCCTCTGCTGCACGTCGGATTGGTGATTCACAGCGCTGCGTTGCGCTGAGTGAGCGCTGAGTGAATCGCGCCCCAAATTGCCGTTCAGGAGTGAATCACATTAAGCGCAATGAAGCACTGCGCCTTCTGAACTCCCCTCTAGTGTTCGCAAGGTTTCTTGTTTTGTTACTTCATATCCATGACAACCACAGAGAATAGAAATTACGGCGAAGCACACTGAGTGCCTGAATTTCCAAATGATACGCAAAGTGAGATATCAATGGAAACGTGACACGTAAAACTACGACTTTCATTGAAATGACACAAGACTTGAGAGACAACAAAAGAGCGATAAGAAAACTAATGAAATTTCTACTAACAAGGAGCAGATGATTGCATGGAAATTACTGGAACGAAAGCTTGAAAATTGTGTTATTTTGGCCAGAATTTTTCTTCCCTTCTGGAATGAGGATTGGAATGCTGAAAATGCATCAAGCTCATCATCTTTGCAGCCAGTTTTAAACGGCTCGATCTGGATAGTGTTGTGTGTGACTGAGTTATCCGGAAAATCTTGTGTATGTGTGAGAATGGAGCTAAAAAGCCGGTGGTAAGGTTCGAGCGGTGAGGAGCTCGAGGCTTGATGGTAGAAGGGCGCAGATATGAGGAGTCGTATGTGTAGCTACTTTCCACAACTTTATTAACCCATGGTTGCAGGAGCTCCTGGCTGGTCCGAGGCCTGATGATAATGGCCTGGACCAACCCAAGACCGTGGTGGCAGTGGTCTCTCTCGTCTTGTGCGCCGTTCCTCCTTAACAAGGGAATGCACGGACCTCACAGGAGCCAGGGTGTGAATTATTTCCCAGATCCTAAATCTGGTCCCTGGGTTGTGCTTCCATTTGGCAGAAAAGAGAGATTACTTAATTTAACTCGTTTTAAAATTACCTCTTAAAAATGTTGCCCAATTCAGCATAACACAGTCTATTGAATGAAGCACATTCCGCTGCAAGACGATGTCTTACTTGAGGAAAAACATCCGATGTATAGTCAAAATGTTACAATTCATATGCCAGAGTAAGGGAGCGGTTCACTAGCTGAGGGTCACGCTAATGTAGCGAGTGACTGACAGGGCAACTGCACAAACAATCGGACTACGGCAGAGGATGGGGTCCCAGAGAGGTCAGCTGGTCAGCTTACCCATGGACATTACAGGATCCATGGCTTGCCTTACACAAAGGATGGGGAAGGGGGGTTGGAGAGTGGTCTGACACACAGAGAGATATGACATACAGGATAGGTGTGTGTGTGTGTGTGTGTGTGTGTGTGTGTGTGTGTGTGTGTGTGTGTGTGTGTGTGTGTGTTGGGAAGAGACAGAAGCAGGGATAACTGAATAGAGGATGAACACAGCAGATGTACAATACACTTGGTGATAGGTGCACGTTTATTACATATGCAATAATTTTTGGTCGAGTTAAGCGGAGTTGAGATGGCAATAAGTGTCATCGCCTTAACCGGTTTCTTTCTAATGAGAAAAAAGAATATGTTGGCCGGGACCAAATAAACTGGTCGAGTTATCCGGAGTGCCGTGTTATCCGATTTAGTGCTAAGTCACCGTTACTGAGTGGAGTCCACTGTAGCTCTTGGCAAGTTTGCGAGTGACGGTATACATAGTGTCTTGTTCTAGAGAATGTACTGCAACGCCTGTGAGAACAGCTGGTGGGAATGAAGATAGAGATCCGTGGCAACATTGTGCCCCCCACCCCCAACCCCACCCCCACCCCCATTTCAACCCGTTCTATGCCTAGGTTGATAGATTAATTTGAATAACTTTTACACCTCATTCAGGAATGCCCTGTGCGCGTAGGATCTGCCATTTTAAATGCTGCACTCGCTGTTACAAAGCAAGCCACTGTCCATCACCTGCTCCACACTAGTGAGTTGCTGTACAACCAGTGTCTCACTGCAGTTTGTACATACATGTACAGTCTTGGAGACAGTAGGGACTGCCAGGTGGGCTTAGGCATCCATCTCTTGAGGAAGGAGTGATAGCACTGTTGCTCTTCGAGAGTGCAGGGGTGTTGGAGCATGCGCAGTACCAATTCTGCGTCTGGAAAATTCCGGACTCCAAAGGGGTCAAGGGGCAGTCAGAAGACGTATAGTATGCCCCATCCCCCATAAATGGCTTTGCTCTACTTGCAAAGCTTCTTATACATACATGTACAGTCTCATGTACAGCAGGGACGGCGAGACGGGCTAAGGCATCCCCCTGTGGAATGTGGATGGCTCGCAAACCTACGCCGAACACAGATCGAGTGTGTGTGTGTCAAATGGAGATGTGGGGACTGAAAGAGGGGACTTGAGAACCAAAATCTTTGAGCACTGGTTTAATTTACAGTTGCAATGCTCCATCACATGATGTTCCACGTTTGCACTGCGGATGTGATGAAATGAGGGAAAAGACTGCTAAAAGAGTCCTACAAAATTCATACACATTCAGATCTTTCATTATAAGGATTCGATCTAGCAGTGCAGGCCACTACAACCGCAAACCAGTTTCAATAGTTACTTTAGAAAGAAAGAAAGGCAGGCAGGCAGAAAGAAAGAAAGGCAGGCACGCAGGCAGGCAGGCACACAGGCAGGCAGGCTGACAGGCACGCACGCAGGCAGGCAGGCAGGCTGACAAGCACGCAGACAACGATTATTGCTACAGCTAACTGCCAACAAAGTGGCACCTTGCACGTGTAGCCGTTCCTTCATTGAAGCCTGTCTTTGTGTTGGCAAAGCCGTGTCATGGGGTGGCGTGGGAGCCCTTGTGGTCTCTGACTCGCTATCGGCCTTTCAGGCTCTGCCAGGTAGAGAGATTTCCCATCCTTATCTGTTTGCTATTTTTGTTCATCTGTGTCGACTACAGTGTGGGGGTACTGAGGTCGCCTTCTGCTGGGTCCCTAGCCATATGGGCATCCCGGGGAACGAGAGAGCAGATCAGGCTGCCAAGTCTTCTCTCTCCCTTCCCGTGACCCCGGGCAGGGTCCAGGGGGCGACCTGGTACCCCGTATTAATAAATATATTTCTAACCTGTGTCAGGCCGACTGGGACGGCAGGGCACGTAACAAACTTCACGAAGTAGCTTCTGTGTGGGGTGAGCGACTCTTCCCCACATCGCTCACGAGAAAACAGGAAGTTGTGCTCTGCCGTTCCCGGATCGGCCATTCTGTTCTGACCCACTCCTATTTGTTGCGGTCGGAGCCTCCACCGGAGTGCCGCACCTGCCAGTGCAGGCTCACCATGCGGCACGTTCTGGTGGAGTGCCCTCGATTTGCTCATCTACGGAGTGGGTCGAGCAGTCTGTCTGACTTTTTTTAAAGATCCTCTTGCTGTGATACATTTTAAAAAATAGATTCTGAGTATTATTCTCGTTTATGAGTTGTACTATATCTTAATTGTTTTCGATATTTCTCCATGTATCTCATCTGAGGTAATCTTTTAATTCCGCATTTTTATTCGGTAGAAGTATGTTGTGGCCTTGAATGGCCTTAAAGCCTGATGAGCCCTTTGGGCTCCTTCCACCTATCCCTCAATGCTTTGTCGGTGTCAAGGACATCGAGATGTGAAATTTTGCCCTATCGTCATTATGCTTTTTCGTGTTTGAAGGCTATGCACTGCCTTTGCTGGCTGTTGGGCTGTGGGACTCGGATTTTATTGATTTTATGTCACTAGTTTGGTGAATTGTACTATACTCCGCTGTCGCGGAGAGTTCTAAGAACATGGTGGAAGTGTTTCTAAACGTTGTGGCCTTATATAGCCTACAAGGCTGATAGGCCCTTAAACTAACTCCATCCAGCCAGCCAGCCAGCCAGCCAGCCAGCCAGCCAGCCAGCCAGCCAGCCATCCATCCATCCATCCATCCATCCATCCATCCATCCATCCATCCATCGCTTCAAGCCTACAAACCAGCCATCGGGCAGTATCAGAACAGACTGCTGGCGACGCAAGCCCCAAAGTCAGCGACGCCGAGATCAGCAGCGCCAGAAGGTGTACCTACAGAGATCAGATGTTTCATCTTCTGGCGTCTTTCTGTATTGCTCTGCAAAAGAAGACTTTGAGAATTTGACAAAAAAGGCCATTTTTGAAAGTGAAGAGTGTTCTGCGTCAGTGTCTGCAGTGCGCGAATCTCAACTTGCGCGAGAAGACGGGGAAGCACGGGACTCACGCGCGGACAGTGTGTCAGTAGTGAGGAGAAAGGGAGGCTGGGGAATTTTTACTGGAAGACTTGGAAAGAGTGATCGCCAAAGCGACAAAAGACTTTTGTGAAGGACTCAGGGAAGAATGTCAAAAGGAATGCCAGAAATCCATCGACATCAGTGCGAAAGCACTAAACGCTGTTTCCTCGAGCCCTGCTTCCACCACTGTGAGCGTGAGCGAGACAGAATTACTCCAAGCGACTGCATCGTCGCCACCACCATCAGCACATGCAAAGAAGTCGGCACGATTTCAGCCTGCTGCATCAACGATTGGGGAAAGTGAAGTGCGCGGAAAAGTCACAGATGCTCGCCGCAGCAGATGTAGCAAGCCACAGGACAAGTCTCCCCTCCGAATATCCCCCAGATCAAAACGAAGGTAGACACGAATTACTTGGTCTGTGTTCAGTTTTCCACAGCATTCCATGTGCAGAAATGAATGTTGCTGTTGCTATAATGCAAGACATTATCCCTTTGCAAGACTTTTGAATAGTCTTGATGTGATGACAATCGCTTCTTTCGTGAGATATTTTTTGCGGGTGTGGGGGTGGGGTGACTTGTTATTACTGTTGGTTGCTATCGTTGTAATCTTGTTTCGAAACAGGCCTCTGGCCTAATCGAATAAAAGATTTGTCAGTTGTCAGTTGTCAGTGTCACACAACACACACTCACTCCCTCACAGAATACACACAAACACATACATGCGGGCGCAACACACACATACACACACACGCACACAGACGCACGCACGCACATACACATTCACGCACACACGTGAATGCACACACACATTCACACCCATGCACACACACACACACACACGCACGTAAGCGTACACACACACACGCACGCGCACGCACACACACTATTACACACATACACACACACGCACACATTTGCATGTATCATTTTTCGACGTTTTCTCAAAACAATACAACGATAACGACAACGTAAATATCTTGAAGTGGTTCTTGCCATTACTTGATATCAGTTTGCACCTGCAGGAACCATAACTCTTCTACTTCACGCAACTGGAAACAATATTCTGCGCTGTGGGGGTTCAATCTGATTAATTTTGCCATCGGGACAAAGCGGGGCTCTAGCACCATGACACTTTGCCAAAGACCACCCACAGCTATGTCGGCAATGCAGAGACGCACTTACCTCAAGTGACCAGGATCTGACACTGAAGAGAGCTTTTGGCGCGAGATTCGACAGAAGTAAGTGTTGATGAAAACACGACACTGTTCATAAGCAACGTAATTAGGGTAACATCTGCGTGATCAGCCCACAATGAAATGCACTCCTTCTCTCAGCTGCCAATAAAAGACGAGCTGATTGAGGCCTCTAGCAGTCAAGGGTTCCAGTCTTGCTACGTTCATCACATCGCCTTCTGCTGAATTCTGCAAGACAATTAAGTATGCGTTTACTTGTATAATTATACGTTTAGGGGTTGGTCGTTCTAACTTAGCGGTGCAGAAAATGTCTGCACACTTAGAGTCAAAGAAAATGATGGTCTTTTAACTATTCCGTGTGCTTGCTGTGTTTTCCTTTCTAGGGCTTTTCTGCATTATACCAAAGAACATAGACATAAAGAAGCGTCACTCCTGTATCTTGTATAGTAAAACAAGAAGGGCAAAGCCCATACGACTCACATGCTTGACCTTGACCTTTATATGACCTTGACCTTCAGGTGACCTTCAAGGTCAAGGTCAAACTAAACCTACCAATGACATCATACACAAAGAAATGCTTTACACATTTTTCCTACCAAAATACATGTGACCCTGACCCAAGGTCAAGGTCATCCAAGGTCATGCAACACAAAGCTGTCAATTCAAGACATAGGAAGCACAATGGTGCTTATTGGCACTTTCTACCATGAGATATAGTCACTTTTAGTGGTTCACTACCACATTTTGGTCACATTTCATAAGGGTCACAGTGACCTTGACCTTGATGATATGTGACCAAATGTGTCTCATGATGAAAGTATAACATGTGCCCCACATAATTATTAAGTTTGAAACAGTTATCTGCCATAGTTCAGGGTCAAGGTCACTTCAAAATATGTATACGATCCAACTTTGAAGAGCTCCTGTGACCTTGACCTTGAAGCAAGGTCAACCAAACTGGTATCAATAGATAGGGCTTGCTTTGACCTATATACCACTTGTAGCTGAGGTCGCCATTCTCAATAACGTGGGAGAAAATTGGGAAAATGTGAAAAATGACTGTTTTTGAGACCACATTTATGGCTCCTGTGACCTTGACCTTGAAGCGAGGTCAAGTCACTATGTATGTTTTTTGAGGCCTTGTCATCATACACCATCATGCCACATTTGGTGTTGATAGACTTAATAGTCTCCGAGAAAAATCCAACGTTTAAGTTTTTTACGGACGGACGGACGCCCGGACGGACGGACGAAACGGCTCAGTACATAGACTCACTTTTGCTTCGCATGGGAGTCAAAAAGCAGTACGAGATTTTGCTTACGTCACCGATATTTTTTACGTCACGTGTAAGTTTTGCATGAGTAGATAGCATAATCGCTCCAAGCATTGATTTCGCCTGCCATCCAACCAAAAACAAGGGATGCAACTCTAAATCTCGTCCTGCGTAAAATCGCGGAGTGACGCTTCTTTATGTCTATGTTCTTTGATTATACTAAGTTTCGGTATATACAATGCTAATAACACTCTAGACAGAAACAACATTCAGACAAATTACCAAAACGTAATATAAAAAACAATTTCGACAGCGATTTTCTGTACAAACGCTCGAGAGTCTACGCCCAATGACAAGTAAACAGTCCTTTTCAAGGCAAAAAAACCACACACACACACTAAGAAAGAATACAATTAGTCAGACTTGGTGTCAGGATTCACTTCCCCTTACCACTTCATCACAGTGGTACTGGTGCTGATAATTCTGTCAGTAAGAACGAAAGAATACCATAGCACATGAAAGACCACCGTTATCACGGTCTCGGGCTGGGACTGGTGCAAGCCTTTATCATCCAGCCTCGGCCTGGCCAAAAGTTCGTTTACCCATGGGTTGGAGTAAAGTAGTGGAAAGCAGCTACGACTTGCCTCATACCTTCGCCCTTCTGCCATCAAGCCTCGAGCCCCTGTACAGCTTGAACCATAGCTCCAATCCCTCCATCACACAGATACACACTGTTATCGACGGAAACGAGATCGTTATATAAGAGAACTCAACATTTCAGATGTTATAAAAGTACTCATTTCGTGATCTTTATCCTGCACTTCACAAATGAAAGCGTGCTTACTGAGCTAGGCTCTAAGGAGCCACGTGGATGACGCAACCAAATGCAAGGGACACAACTCTCACGCATCCTCGCTTTTGTGCACGAAGGCCACGAAAGAGTAGGCCTACTGCGTCTTTGTATGCTGCATGTTAGCTGTTGGTCATCAGCTTCACGTCATCGCACAGACGGAAAGACGAACTAAAATGGCCTTGGATAGCTACAACGGAAAGGGGGATCTGAGGACATTGGTTTCATCCTTGTCATCGATTCCCACAGAGACTGCCATGCGAGGTAAGGTCATGTGTAGGTGAACCCTGCTACGAAGGGATGGACCCCGGCGTACGTCCCGTTGACAATCATGAAACCATTGTGTGAAAAAGATTTGCCAAGAAAGACTCGAGAGATTTGGCGATGTGCGCAACTTAAATTCAACAGCTAAAAGCCACTCGCAAAACTCGCCATCCACGCACACGAGACGAACACGCCAACGAAAGAGTGCATTGCGATTTAGCTGTTCACGGAAACTGGCAGGGCAACATCTGCTCTGCATTTAAGGAGAGGGAGCATGTGGACAGACAGGCTGAACCTACTCAGGCGTGGCCGTGAGCCTCTCAGAAGGAAAAAGGCGTGAGGGTTTTTAGAGATGTGAGGCAGAAGAAAACCGCTACTCTCCAGGAGCTTCATATAGGCGAGGACTCCAGGTCTACTTCAGAAACAAGCAGATCTTCTCACAGAAGGATCCCCTGCAAGGAGTGGATCGAATGGAGAAAAGGGGTCAAAAAGGGGAGCACATCTACACCAAGACAACCCCTGAAGGAAGAGAAAGCGGAACAGAGGAACAACGTTGCTAACAGAAGAGTTTGAAAAAAGGCCTGAAGCTGAAGACTTCGATCGGACCCCACGACAACCCAAGAATCAGAAGGAGGTATCTCTGGAACGTCCTGGACAGCGCCGGGAACTAACGGAAGGGTCGACAGATGCAGATATCACACAGTTGGTTGCATCAAAGTCGAACAAGACAGGTACAACCTTATCATTAAATCAACTTCAGAAGTCATCCTTACACAACGAGAGCTGCAGGCGTACAGGCGAAAAGGAGACACTCAACCAAACTCGAAACGATTCAAGTTAATAAATAAAAATTCCAATAGTTCTCCTTCCTGCATAAGTGCACAGTCAGCTCCTCAACTTCTATTTGCCTATTGGAAAAATTTGTCTTTTGACCGGAGATTTAGGCGAGCAAGCTCTGGAGTCTGGTTATGGGCGAGGCGCAGTGCCATGGTTCAATCCCTGGGACGGGAGCAATCTGGATAATTAATTTCCAACAAGATTGAGAAAAGTCAGTCGCAGACAGGAATCCGCGCTTTACTTACGCTATGCCACGTTTACCAAAACCCGTGCTAGCACTACCGCTTTAGCAGCTGCGTCGTACAACCACCACAGACAGGCCAGAGAGGACAGACAGTCAGATAGATTTAGACAGGCCAGGCAGACAGGCCCGACAGGACAGACAGACAGAACAGACAGACAGGACAGACAGGACAGACAGGACAGACAGACAGGACAGGACAGGACAGGACAGGACAGGACAGGACAGGACAGGACAGACAGACAGGACAAACAGACAGACAGGACAGACAGACGTACAGACAGGACAGACAGACAGGACAGACAGACAGGATATACAGACAGACAGGACAGATTGACAGACCAGACAGACAGGACAGAAAAGAGGCCAGACAGACAGGACAGACAGACAGGAAAGACAGGACAGACAGACAGGACAGACAAAGAGGACAGACAGACAGAACAGACAGACAGGCCAGACAGACAGGACAGACAGACAGGACAGACAGACAGACAGGACAGACAGACAGGACAGACAGACAGGACAGATAGACAGGACAGAAAAGAGGCCAGACAGACAGGAAAGGCAGGACAGACAGACATGCTAGACAAGACAGACAGACAAAGAGGACAGACCGACAGAAAGAACGAACGAAAGAACGAACGAACGAATGAACGAACGAACAAACGAACCAACGAATGAAAAGTTTATTGTGGCGGCCTCGTGAAGTCCGCGTTGCACGAACAGTCTACGTGGCCTGTCAGTTTCTTCCGAGAATTTGGAAGAGATCGTGACCACGTGGTCAGTCTGCGTTGCCATCATCATTGCCACGACGTCTTGAGGTAGGTCGCCTGCGGTCAGAAACTGGGTCAAAGGTTGTCAGCTGGTGGACTGTGGGCATCCTTCCTCTGATCGGCGGTGTCTCTGAAACTGAGAACCACTGACATTACTGACGAAGATCCCTGCGACCTTTTGGGTTCCGCATCCTTCTTCTGGCAAAGTGGGAGAGTAGCGGTGACGCCTATCTCTTCTGGCAGCTCTGTGGTGTTTCCATGGCAGTCAAACATTCTGTCGGTCACCCCTCTCATTACTGGCAGTTTTTCTCTCGTCCGCATGCAAAACACTCATTCTAAGAATCACTGACAAACATACAAAGAAACCGTGACCCCAAAAAAGTAAAATACATCAAAAGTTTGTTGAAATTACCACATTGTTCAACTCGAAATGAGGGTTACTAAGTGATTCGGTACACTGGCTACCATTGATTGCGTTGACAACAACAGACGCTTTCTCGACTTCTTTGAACG
>JAWQFJ010018470.1:0-2500 GCA_034096865.1 Theodoxus fluviatilis
CACAAGGCTTCTCACCTTTGATGAGGCTTCTCACCTTCATCATTAATTAAGCAGGCTTCACACCTGTCATCTTCACAAGGCTTCTCACCTTTGATGAGGCTTCTCACCTTCATCATCAATTAAGCAGGCTTCACACCTGTCATCAACACAAATAAGGTTTCACACCTTAATCAACACAAATAAGGTTTCACACCTAGAGCAACACAGGTAAGGCCTCACACCTTAATGAATACAGGTAAGGTTTCACACCTTGATCCACACAAATAAGGTTTCACACCTTCATAAACACAGGTAAGGTTTCACACCTAGAGCAACACAGGTAAGGCTTCACACCTTAATGAACACAGGTAAGGCTTCACACCTTGATCAACACAGATAAGGCTTCACACCTTAATCAACACAGGTAGGGCTTTACACCTGCTCACGCCATAGCATGGGTTTGACCACGACGGCAGTCTCTGGCGTAGTGGCCAAACCTCTGGCATTTATAACACTGGACCTTGGAAGGGCCTGTCTGCTCCCCTCTAGGTCGGAACTCCTCCTTCCTTTTTCCCCCATTCTCTCTCCCCAAAAAGGCAGTTCTGTCACCCTCTCTCGCTCGTGGCCCATTCTCTCTCCCTACAACGACAGCTCTCTCATCCTCTCTCACTCGCGGTCTTCTATCTCCTCTGTCCTTCTTTATTCCTGTGCTGGCATGCACCAGACTATACTGATCTGCCAGGGTGGCTGCCTGGTCCACATCCTCTACATCCCTTTCCCCCAAATACACCTTGATTTCGTCCCCTATGGAATCCTCGAATTGCTCTAGCAGAATCGCTTGCACCAGTCTCTCTACATCTTCCATAGCAGCGATAGCCCTCCCCCACTTGGCAAACGAATTCCGCAACCGGAAAGCAAACTCCCGGAAAGTTTCTCCCTCTCTCTTCTGGCACTTCCTAAACTGCTGCCTGTACGCTTCTGGATTGAGACAATATTTCTTCAATATTTCTTCCTTCAAGGTGGCATACCTCCTCACATCATCTAGAGGCAACGAATTGTATACCTCTTGCGCTCGCCCAGTGAGTACCGTTCCAAGGATGAGGTACCACTTCTCTTCCTCCCACTCAAGACTTGTGGCTAGTCTCTCAAAAGTGGAGAAAAACCCTTCCACGTTTCCCTCTGAAAACTTGGGGACACCCTGGTATCTCCTCATGTCTACCCCTCCTTCCTGTCCTCGACCATTCTCCCGACCATGCTCCCTCTCAGGTATCCCCCTCGCTCTAGCTTCTATTTCCATCCGTCGTAGATCTATCTCATGCTGTCGTTGCTCTCTCTCTCTTTCTAGTGCTCTCACTTCCTTTTCTCTCTCTCTCTCTCTCTCTCTCTTTCTCTTTCTCCTCTCTTTCCCTCTCCTTCTCCTCTCTTTCTTTCTGCAATCTCTCCCTCTCCCATTGCAGACGTTCCTCTTCCAACTCCAGTTCTCTCAGTCGAACTGACGCATCTACCGATGTCTCCCCATGCTCAGGTACTGACACTTCCGATTCACTTTCATCCTCACCACCTGCTCCCAATGCGAAGTCAATTAACACTTCTTGTATCACCGCCTTCGTAGCTCCTCCGCTCACCTCCAAACCAAACTGTTCCACTAAACTATCCAGCCCTGCCCTGTCTAGTGACAAAATATCCTTGACGCTAGGCCTACCCTCTACCACTCTAGCCATCGCAACACAAGGAATAATCCACAGGCAATACAAAAGGTCACAGGGTAACTTCAAACTAAGTTCACCCAATAAGAATAATGCAGTCAGCAAAGTTTCATGCGTGAAGGTACCACCAACAATTCTATCAATGCATGATGAGTGACAAATCACGACACAACACAACAGTTTCAACCAAAGGGAGTGTCTACTCTGTATGACAGAAAAATTTCAATTACTATTACTGACTTAAATCTATGGACGAGCCCCCATTTCTGTGACGTTGCTCCTCCTGTGTTCTGGAAAAACACAGGCTCGGTGCTACATGCACTTGTCTAGGGGATTAATTCTTGTGGAGGAGGAACGCACAGGTTAATTTTCTCTCACACTCATGCAATGACGTAAGGACGCAGAGTTGATAATTAATAAGGAACTTTAATGATTCTGGAAGTGATTCAAAATAATGATTGGTAGATCAATTTTCATGCATGAAACTCCTTTGTTCAATCCTAATTTTAGCCAGCCAGCCTTTTTCATATCATGGTAAAACTTATCTGAGTTCACTGAGTCCGTTCTGTGGAGGGATCATGAAGGGGGGGGGGGGGGGTTAGGGCGGCGTGACCCTGTGGTTGTCTCTGCTGAAGGGGGTCAGGGCAGTTGACCCGGTGGCTGCTCCAAGAGGGGATTGTTTTTGGAGCGTCGAAGGGGGTGTCGACGGAGGCATTTGGTGGGTCCTGCAGAGTTGAGGGTTGAATCAGCCTCGTCTCTCCTCACGTCCGTTCTGGTGGCGGGGTCAGGGTCATCTCCGCTTCGGTTGCAGCTTG
>JAWQFJ010018470.1:7500-10000 GCA_034096865.1 Theodoxus fluviatilis
TCAATGCGTCTGAAGAGGAAATAACAAGAGGGAGCAGATGAGGGTTAGTGGACAGCAAGGTCAGCATGGGGAAGTCGGCTTAGTGTGGAGGAAGACTATATGAGACTTACTGTATGTGTGTAAGGTGCCTGCTGCTGCTGCATGCATCTAGTGGGAACATCATTCATTCCGGCACAGATCTTAGAGGTCATAGGCAAGATACTTAAATCAATTGCCTCTCTCCATCAAGAAGTAAAACCCGGGTGCCTTTAAGGGCTATGAAAATTCACTTGACGGGGGGGGGATGTAAGCCAGCTTTAGGTATTCCCTGGGAGTTAGATGGTGCTGTGTGTGTCCTGTATTTCACTCATTGTCATCAAGTGTCAATAAAGGAATGATCAATTGGTCCATTGATCAGGTTGTAATGCATTAGCTGATTCAATATCTGCATGTATATGAAGTGATATGATAGCATTTACTCTGTGATGACGTTTTGGTTGGGCAGTGTTGGAAGAAAAGACTTGTGGAAATAGAAAAAGTCTGTCTACTACTTCTGGAAGTGGCAGTGTTAGTATTATTCATAGTGGTGTTAGGATGAGAAGGGGGAAAATAGTGGTAGTGGAAGGAGTTGAAATAATAGTATTATCAGCAATAGAAGTACTAGTAGTGATGTGATAGAGGTACTAACAGTAGTATGAACAGTAGCAGTGATAGTCAGGGTTCGTACAGGTCATGGAAAACCTGGAAAGTCATGGAATTTGATTTTTCATTTTCCAGGCCTGGAAAGTCATGGAATTTCAACTTAGGTCATGGAAAGTCATGGAATTTAAGAAAGAAAAAAAAAAGAAAGAAAAAAAGACGTTTTCTAGGCTGTGCTTCGCGCGATACTCTCAATCTAATTTTAAACGTTGAGCACGTCAGGAAAACGTGCCCTTGCATCCCATTGGTTAATTCTGAAGGCTCGTGTGCCTTCTGCTTCCTGATTGGTTCTTTGGCTAGGTGACCTCGTTTCATTTCCACGCCGGTCCGGTCAGTTGGTTCAAACGAGGACAGAGTGAAAAGAGATTGTTTTGTTTGTAGTGCAGTGTTACTTTGAGAATCAGATTATCATCATGCCTGGAAAGTGTCGCTTTCAAGACTCTTGGACAGGAGACCCTGAATACCGTGAGTGGGTCATGCGAGCGAGAGTGGATGGGATGGCAAAGTGCCAATTTTGTGAAAAAGACTTTGATGTATCCAACATGGGAGCGGCAGCGTTGAAAAGCCACATGAAAGGTGTCGCGCACCAGGCGCGTGCTAAAAAACACCAAGAAGAAAAGAGCAAACGTCAAACACGAATATCAGATTTTATTCAAACTGCAAAAAATGCTGAGACAGAGAGTGCTTCAAAGGTGGTGGTTCCAGCTGGCGCTGCTACGCCGGTCGAAACTAGGCTTGCACCCACTGGCAGTGGCAGTAGATCTACTGGGATTGACACTTTCTTGACAATAAAGGACACACTGAAAGCAGAAATTTTGTGGACTTTGAAAATGGTCAGCTCCCACTTCTCATTCTCCAGTACCAAAGGAATGAACGAGCTGTTCCGTCGCATGTTTCCAGACAGTGTCATCGCCTCCAAGTTTGCCTTGAGTGAAAGCAAAGCCCGGTACTTGACAACTTTTGGTCTGGGGCCACATTTCTTAGACATGCTCAAGGCAAAGGCCCGGTCTTCTGATTCTCTGGTGCTGCTCTTTGATGAGTCCCTGAATGCTGAACTTCAGAAGAAACAGCTGGATATCCATGTCCGATTTTGCTATTTACCATTTGGCGCTGGATCGAAATGGCGACCGCATGTCTCATTGTCTGTTTCAAAATGTTGCTGTTTCTAACGTAATTTGGTCAAATATAGTTCTGGTTTAATTAGAATAGCTGAAATATATCATATTTAAGAAGGGGATAACGATATATATGCTCATTTTGAAGCCATTTCGAAGACATTAGCGCCATTTTGGTAAATAGCATGACCGTCAAAATCACACAAGTGACAATGGCGAGTAAGAGCGTGACGGCGCAGATGCGATTTTGACGGACAAATCAGCTTAAATAGGTTAGTTTATTGGGGTTTTTGTTTCAGTTTATGCTAGAACAATCATTTAGGAAGATATTTATTGCAATATTTTGCACATATTGGAAAAAGTATTGTAGAACTCGGGACCTTCAGCGAGTGCTAAATAGACGCCGCACGCGATGTTCGAAGAAATTTCATCAGACCGGAAGTGGCCGTCGGTTCGATAGAATCCACTTTTTCTAGGATTCGCACATATCAATAGCACAAAATACCAATGTAACATGAAAGTCTTTCTGAGTTGTCTAATTTTTTTTAACTAGTGGTAGGATTCCGTGGTAATTTGTATCAAATCTTTGCGCTACAACAGTACTAGCCAAAATGCACTCGGCAATACCACTTCACTTTCATGGCTAATTGTGGACAATCCACAAAATATTGTGAATAAAAACAAGAATGAAAGTTGTTTATGAAGCA
>JAWQFJ010018470.1:15000-20000 GCA_034096865.1 Theodoxus fluviatilis
TTATCAAAGCTGTATGTTGGATGCATCAATAGGTCGTGAAAGCTTTTACATTTTACAAATCGAATGCAGGTCAACGCATCCACGCTGAAGCATGAGTTACCCATTGCCATCGGTCACAGCGTATTACAGAGAAGCGTCATCAGTCATCCGTCATCCTTCCGGCGGAAGGATGACGGATGACGCCGTGACCGATGGCAACAGGTAACTCATGCTTCAGCGTGGATGCATCGACCTGCATTCGGTTTGTAAAATGTAAAAGCTTTCACGACCTATTGATGCATTCAACATACAGCTTTGATAAATTAATACTGTGCATGGCTTACATTTTCTTTGGATGGGATGCTAGTATACCGAAATAGAGCGTTTTCTGTGCGAACCGGCAACACGTCGCCCATTGAAATTTGCAAATAGTTGGCTACTTAGCCGTGTAGTGCTGACACAGACCACCACTAAATTTTGGGTTGTTTAGTGGCCAACTTAGGAGGTAACTGCGCGTATTCAGCTTTCATGCACACCTCACTTCGCAATTTAGTAACAAACTTCCCATTTAGTTGCCTACTACCGTGTAGTAGGTTCATATGCACCCCACCACAGAACATTTCTGCATGTCTTACGTAATATAAGCAACTGTGCACGTCTGTCATTTCGCATATCACGTTTACCCTTGCTGACAGTTTGTTATAAAAGACAAATAAAAACCGCTGGCGCTGAACCTCCAGGTTTTGGCATTGGAGGGATAAAAAAATCCTTCTTTCTCCTTCACCAATGTCCAATCTCACTCGAAATTACGTCACGTTATTCGACGTCAAATGATCACGTCACACAAGCAAAAACTTCCCTTGAGTCAGGGCAGAGTTTCGTCCCTTGCCTTCTTTGCAACACCAAAACGTACAAAAAGTCCCTTTCTTTTCAAACCTCGATTCTGAAAGTTTGATACATTCAATCGGACCTAACTTCCAGTAAGTGTGCAAAATGTCAAGGAAATCCGACCAGTAGTTTTTGAGATATCAGCCGTTAAGTCCGAACACACATACACACACGCACACACACACACTCACACACACACACACACACACACACACACACACACACACACACACACACACACACACACACACACACACACACACACACACACACACACACACACACACACACACACAGAGATACAGCTGTGAGGACCTCCAGTAAACCTGGAGGGATAAAAAGCTGTTCTATGATTAAACGTAAGTACCCGGAACAACTAAAATGAACACATGAGCAACGACACCTTTGCACAGGTAATCTATCCGACTCTCAACTTTCTTTGCAGCGTGCGCTGGCACAGTAAGCCTTCCTGTGATCTGCGGCATCATGTCTTCGTTTTTATTCTACTCGATCTCGTCAGTTTTATGGCTGACGACTTGGTGAACTGCCGGATGACTAACACTGTAACAGGAACGTTAAAAAAGCCATGACCCAGGTGAAGGGTGTTTCCTGCCTCATTGACACCGCCTGGCGGGGGTTACTTGACGTGTGCGGCGCGTCCCATCCAAACATGGCGGCGTCAAACACAGAATCGCCAAGCCTCGGGGTAGTTGTGTCGTGTCACGTTTACGATTTTCGACGTGGTGGTCAATAAGTTGTATGCTTTGTTCGATTTCGCACCAATGAATAGACATTTTTCGGGAAAACGGTGTTTTAGATGATAACTTACGCTCCCGAGAAAGAATAGCACCCCGTGTGTGACTGAAACTATGAAATCCCCAGCTGTATCAGTGTCCAGTCACTGCCGATTTAGCTGCCGTACACTTGGTGGTTGTTTGCTTGTTTTTGTTTTCGCCAAACAGATCTCAGTCGTTGTTTTGCATACCTTTAGCAACACATTTTAACCAACTTAACAATTGTGTGGAGTGCAATGCACGATAAGTTTCGATGTCAGTCAAGTGTCTGGCAGGGACATAGCTAACGTCTAGAGTCACGAAGATTGAAAACAACAACTAACAAGCGTTTAAAACAAATCTGTGTAGAAGTCTTTTGATACAGAACAAAACAGAGAGGTATTTTCGTTCATTTGTAACCTGCATCGAAAAATATTATTTGACTGCACATGAAGTGATTCTTCCTTAAACACACTGGTCTTTTGATACAGAACAAAACAGAGAGGTATTTTCGTTCATTTGAAACCTGCTTCGAAACAATATTATTTGACTGCACATGAAGTGGTTCTTCCTTAAACACACTGGTGGCTTATGTTAGTTTTGAAAATATATGTTTCTAGAACATCGTGGCAACCTTGTTGATTCGGACTCTGGTGATTGTACTTGGCAGCTCTCGTTGTGGATATTCATCGTTTTCCAACGATATATTTTTAATAGCCCTTACGGTAAAACTGTGTTGGAAATAGCGCCTACTGCCTATTCAGATGAAATCAAGCCTAACTTTATTAGCATTTGCCTGGTGTCTGAAGGACAGTTTCGTTTTTGCCTAGTGAATAGCTCAAACCATTCAGGTCTGAGAAGCTATGTAATGTACATGTATTAGATTTTATCATATGCTTGCTTTTAAAATTAAGGTCTGTTTTGAAAGCAGAGGCGATTGACTGTCTCGTCATTGCAAGGAAAGAAGTTGATATTTTTGCGCGTGTAATGTCTTTATGTGACTTTGTATAGTCACCTGAAGAACTGTTTCATGCTTGTGGAATTTCAATCTCATTTGGCGTGACATTGTTCGAATTATGTCACGTAGTCGACATCTATCAACAGTCTGAATCACACGAGTACCCTATTGTGTCGTTTTAAAGATCACATTAGATCTCACTAATAATTGGTCATTTAGTTTTCCGCCCGCCTGATTTTTGCATCTTCGATTTCGTCTGCAAATACTATTGTACCTAATTAGCTTTCTGATCCATACCGCGGTTGGCTACGTTGTTTGCCGTGTTCAACTAGGGCTGTGTGCTGCCTTTTATGTTCTCGCCACCGTTTGTGTCCATATTCAGCTATCACTGTAGTTGCGGCGTAAGCACTGAGGCACAGACCTTACGGCAGTGCTCTGCCTCTGTTCAGCCGTCTCTGTCGTGATGCAAATCAATGATGCTTGTGGGTTTGAAGGGCAAACAAGTGTTGAGAAATATGCGACATTGATGTACGTTGTATGCACCCATCTACTTGTACCACTCAGCGCATTCGACCGCTGATGTTCCTCTCAGTCCATCCTAAGCTCTCGACTCCTCGTCTTCGTATTTTTTCCTCTCTTCATTCTTTTGTCTACCTAGCTTTCCCATGTTTTGTCCATCTGCCCATCCTTTCAACTTTGAACTGTCTCTCTGTTAAGCTTGTACATTTACATTTCTTCTGTCTATTCATTCATTTCCATCCACTCATTCTTTAATCTGTTCATCAAAGCGATGTTTATTGGAAAAAGAAAAACTCCCCTTTTTGTGTTTCGTATACCCCCTCAGGAACCCGCAGCATCGCTTTTAGATCTAAGAACTAGGATCATTAGAAAACTGTCTTGCCAGAAGAAATGGTGAGTGAGTGATGTATGTTGATACTATTTATGATCGGTAGTGGTGCTCTTGGGGTTGGGTGGAGGATTTGGCGACCAGGTCGTTGTTGCACGTAGGTTGGACACGATCTGCATGGATGGTCTACATGCACGGTTGAATCTGAATAAACTGACCCTATTCCGATGTCTTCCCTACTTTCACCCACACATCCACCCACCCCACCCCCGTAGGCTCATTGGGTGCTTGGTGCCGCCGCTTGCTGAGCTACTGGAGCAGGCCCCGGTAGCCTAGCAACCAGGAGTTTCAGCTGATGAGGGGGCATCGAGCGTTTGTTACTTTTCATGGCAGTGGAGAAATGAAGGCGAGCTGTAGGGCCCTGAAACGGTATACAGAAGTGACTGGACGTAGAGTTTATCTCCTCTAGCAGCAGATTCGGCACGACTGACGTAGAATGAATTAAAGATGAAAGTAAACATTTTCTCTCAGCTTCACTCTTACATTCATTTTGGAAAGAAAAAAATGCCAAGAAAGACTCCGCGCTCATGAAACAATGTAACTTTCCTAACTTGTCATCCTGGACATGGCAACGGATTCTGTTCCATGAAGATCTTTATTTGGATTATTGACCCTTCCATCTAGTATGGGATTGATCCTCTCCTTCCTTCCTTCCTTCCTTCCTTCCTTCCTTCCTTCCTTCCTTCCTTCCTTCCTTCCTTCCTTCCTTCCTTCCTTCCTTCCTTCCTTCCTTCCTTCCTTCCTTCCTTCCTTCCTTCCTTCCTTCCTTCCTTCCTTCCTTGCTTCCTTCCTTCCTTCCTTCCTTCCTTGCTTGCTTCCTTCCTTCCTTCCTTCCTTGCTTGCTTCCTTCCTTCCTTGCTTGCTTCCTTCCTTCCTTCCTTGCTTGCTTCCTTCCTTCCTTGCTTGCTTCCTTCCTTGCTTGCTTCCTTCCTTGCTTCCTTCCTTGCTTCCTTCCTTGCTTCCTTGCTTCCTTCCTTCCTTCCTTCCTTGCTTGCTTCCTTCCTTCCTTCCTTGCTTCCTTGCTTCCTTCCTTCCTTCCTTCCTTGCTTGCTTGCTTCCTTCCTTCCTTCCTTGCTTCCTTCCTTCCTTCCTTGCTTCCTTGCTTGCTTCCTTCCTTGCTTCCTTCCTTCCTTCCTTGCTTCCTTCCTTCCTTCCTTGCTTGCTTGCTTGCTTGCTTCCTTCCTTCCTTCCTTCCTCTCCTCCTCCTGCCTGCCTGCCTGCCTTCATGTATTCCCTCTTTCCTTTATTTACTCATTTCATTATTATTTTCTATTATTGCCCAGGTGAACGAGCTACGCAGGCGGGACGCCAGGCGGGCGTTGCAGGAGCAGTCCGAGTGCGGGGAGGGGGACAAGGCGCCTGGGCTGGTGGAGGTGACGCAGGTCAACCTGGAGTCCGCCCTGGAGAGGATGCATCCCTCCATGTCCCAGCAGGAGCGCGACAAGTTCGACAGGATGTGAGTATAGATCTCCGAGGTCTGCAGCCATCGGTGCAG
>JAWQFJ010018470.1:25000-40000 GCA_034096865.1 Theodoxus fluviatilis
TTCGGTTTTTCAGTCTGATGTTCTCTTTAGCTTTTTCTTCGCAACTGTTGACTCCTCGAAAGTGTATACCTGAGAAGCTTTTCTCCTGGACCTATGAAAAAAAATTCTTCTGCATCGAGGATGTATGCCTCAAAGACCGCCTTTGCTTATTTCAGCTACATGGACTTCACGTCCTCTCGACGAGGAGACAGCACAGCCAACTTGGACAGCATTGGCAAACGAGCCACTCTGGCCTGAAGCGGTGCTGCCTGTATCCTGTGCCAGCATGCGACGCCAGTGCAATGTCCTAGATGATTATGCCGGTGTACTGTGTTGGAAAACCCCATTTCTGCATGCGACCTGAAGCTTCCTTGCTTGTATGCTCGACTGAATCCCTGCAGCAGATCTCACTCACCTGTTTTAAACTATGCTGTGTTCTTTCTTCTTCTTTTTTAAAACAATCTTAGACAATCAGCTGTAAGTTTACCCAAAGTTGCCTTTACATTTATGCCATCATTTTTTAGTTAACGCATGTTAGGGACATTTATCTAAAAGGGCTGAATCGCGTTATTCATCAAATGTTTATTATTTCTGTCCATTTTATATGTTTTCCATCTTCGCATTTTCCTCCAAACATTGCTTTTTTAAACTAGATGAGTGTTCGTAATATGATTTTGATTTATTCCTTCTCGCTAAAGGTGCTGATCACACTTCTAGTGAAAATGTTAATGTAAGAACAGCAGAAGTCAGAGTGGTAGCCATTGAAAGAATGAACAAAACCAGAGACAATGACGTCACGTTATGACTATCTAGGCAGAAATGTGTAGTTGTAGACCAGTCTTTTTGTCCACACCAGCATTACGTATGATAATTTTGAGGTACAGGAGGCAGTACCATTTCGACTTCTTCCAGTGGGCATGAGACAAGGATTCCCTTGCTCTGCCAAAGGTAGTCATCCATGTACTGTACATTAGCAGCTGCGACTTAACTTTTGCTAAGTTGCTAATGTAGAATAAGCCAAGTTTTCGATTTTTAACTTTAATCATTTTTGACACTTCAGATGAATCTATTAGGGAGGGAAAACTGTTAATATCAAGAAGGGACTATGCTAATTCAGTATTTTAATCCTATGCCAGTCCGATGAGATTGTCTGTTGACAAAATAAATCGTACGAATTTTACCAGATCTCGTAGAATTATTTTATTGCAGATAATGGAAGAGTAGAGTTTTGTTGCCAAACTTTGCATTCTTGCCACTATGCATGCCTGTCATGATTGCAGGGAATGTATATGATGTGATCCATAAAGTATCTTGTGCAGTAAACCCTGACGGACGAGCGGGTTGTTAGAGTTTATTTCCCTGCATTCAGTCATTGGTGCTGTTAATTAAAATGCAGGTTCGTGTTGTGATATGTTGATAAAGGCAATGTTCGTACTGCACTGCTAAAACTCTGATTCAGCATGAGAATTCACGCCAAGAACACGAATGCATGGAAGAAGATGTCATTGATAGACGTCTACTTAAGGTCGAAAGGTCTCAAACAAAGAATCCACAGTACTTTCATTATTAGTACGAAGTGAAGTAAACTTGTATAATAATCAATATCATTTTAACTTCATCGACTCTTATCCACAATGTTACAGACAGTATCCCAGCTACCGCATCATTGGGCATGAAGAAATGTTTAAACAAATGGCAGGTTTAGCTAAGTGTTGGAGTTCGTCATTTTTATTTCGTTTGGTGTGAGTCTGCACTTGAAATCCCGTGGAGGGGTAAGATAAATGAGTGATTGCCTCCTTCAACAACAGTCGTTGATCTCACAGCATGAGGGTGTTACTAGTGAAGCTCTTGTATGGGGCTAGGCTGCCTTTACGAGACTTGCGTTTTAGTGCCTTGAAGAGAACAGTGGAATATCTGCCTTTGTCTTGCCTTGGAATACACAGCTTTGATTTGTCTGTGCATTATGACTCGGGCAAAACGCTTGGTGAAGAAGGACGTGTCAGTTAAAAATAAGGACAACACACACTGCAGTGTGTGCAATTCTTTTGATGGACAATATTGTGCAGAAATTCATTGATTCGAACGGGTGGTATAGATAATAGTTTGCATACGTTCGCTAACACGTAAAAATGTACTGTTGCGAAAAAGCTTCAAATTAATTTTTGACTCACATGCGAAGCAAAAGTGAGTCTATGTACTCACCCGTTTCGTCCGTCCGGGCGTCCGGGCGTCCGGGCGTCCGGGCGTCCAAAAACTTTAACGTTGGATTTTTCTCTGAGACTATTAAGTGTATCAATACCAAATGTGGCATGATGGTGTATGATGACAAGGCCTCAAAAAACATACATAGTGACTTGTCCTTGCTTCAAGGTAAAGGCTGCAGGGGCCATAAATGTTGTCTAAAAAACAGTCATTTTTCACATTTTCTCAATTTTCTCTGACGTTTTTGAGATTGGATACCTGACCTATATATGGTATATAGGGCAAAGTAAGCCCTATCTTTTGATACCACTTTGGTTGACCTTGCTTCAAGGTCAAGGTCACAGGAGCTCTTCAAAGTTGGATTGTATACATATTTTGAAGTGACCTTGACCCTGAACTATGGAAGATAACTGTTTCAAACTTAATAATTATGTGGGCCACATGTTATACTTTCATCATGAGACACATTTGGTCACATATCATCAAGGTCAAGGTCACTTTGACCCTTATGAAATGTGACCAAAATGGGGTAGTGAACCACTAAAAGTGACCATATCTCATGGTAGAAAGTGCCAATAAGCACCATTGTGCTTCCTATGTCTTGAATTAACAGCTTTGTGTTGCATGACCTTGGATGACCTTGACCTTGGGTCAAGGTCACATGTATTTTGGTAGGAAAAATGTGTAAAGCATTTCTTAGTGTATGATGTCATTGGTAGGTTTAGTTGTTTGACCTTGACCTTGAGGATCACCTGAAGGTCAAGGTCATGTAAAGGTCAAGGTCAAGCATGTGAGTCGTTTGGGCTTTGCTCTTCTTGTTTGTAAATTATTATTTGTATTATTATCATCATCATCATCATCATCATCATCATCATCATCATCATCATCATCATCATCATCATCATCATCATCATCATTATTATTATTATTATTATTATTATTATTATTATTATTATTATTAATTTAATTTAATTTTAACGCACAGTTCTGATTTGGTAGACCTACTTAAAACTGTTGTTTTTTTTGCTTGGAATATTTTCTCTCTTTATTGTCGGCAGAATGTGGCTGCATACAGTTATTGCTGTATGACAAATACTGAAAACGAAATATTTGGACGGTATTTGCATGTTATAGCTCCTTCGACGTGAAGGGACGCTTTTTGAGTGCTATTTCACTGGAAAACACAAATAGATCAGGATATCTGTTCTTGCCTTTGAGTATTACTGTTCATCATCAATTTATACAAAGAAGTCTAGGTACTTCTCAACTTTGTGTTCAGTAATAAGGCAGTTAAACCTTGTTTTCTCCAAAATTTTCAATGACATCTTCAGTTAGCATCAACGGGTCGGAGAGCAGTAGCAGAATCTTCTGTATGAATAATTCTGATACCAAGGAACGTTATTGTGATTCACGGTCACATTTATCGGTCAAACAAAAACCAGTTAGTTGTTTATTCGTAGGAACTTGTTGAACAGTTTTTCATAGGAATGGAATGGTGTTTTGTGTTAACGTGAAGCACTTGTGTTAAATCGAATTTTTTGCAGCACCAGAATGAAAACCATATGATCTTGAGCTGCGCACTAGGAAGGAAAATGCCTCGCTTTGTTGCGCGGCAGGAAACACGGTTTCCGGACTAATAACTAATAATAACAGAAATGACACGTTTGAAGATTCCAAACACTGACGCCCATTTCTCTGTCTGCCTTTTGGTGTTATAATTTTCCTTCTGTGCCAAATACATTGTCGTGGAAAATCCGCTATCGTGTATAGTCTACTATACACCATAGCGGTGCTTTGTGGAGAGGTGAAGTTGGCAACATTTGAATGCGTGCCTTCCAGTGAAAATCTGCCTAGCTGAACTATCCTCAGTGCCTCATGGTTTGGCTGATGAGGTGTGCGATGCTAAATCTGCGTGCAAAGCTTTGTTGATCATTTTAAGATCTTTGTTGATTACAATTGCTTTGTTAAATCTGTACTGAAGCCAGTCGATTACTCCATGTTATGCAATGCTTAGTGAATCCTGTGTGGCTAGTTGTCTGATATCGATGTTCTCCAGTTGCTCTTTATGCTGTGGCGACTGTATGTAGGAACAACATGCCCTGCCACATTGGCTGAAAGATATCGATTGATAATATCATAATGATGAGCCTGTAAGTGCTGACAAGTCAGGAAATGAAGATGTTCCCCGTGGTTCTTCCCCCATGCCCCCACACCCCCACACCCCCCCACCCCCACACCCCCCCACCCCCCCACCCCCCCACACCCCCACCCCCCCACACCCCCACACCCCTATCCACCCACTTTCTCTGTCTCCCTATCCCTACTGGAGTGGAAAGGATGAGATATGTCCACGACATTGTGTTTATGCGGTTTCCATGCCAGAGGAAACCACTGTGACCAATGTCTTTTGAGATCTGCTCCACTGCCTTTGCTTCAGAATGGCGCTGCCACAGCAGCATAGCGCTGGGAGAGAGCACGTGACTAGCAGGCCCATTGATCAGGGGGTAAAACGTACAGGTGAAGCTGGGCCGGCAAACGTACATAAAGTTGCTGGAGCGAAACGCCAGAAAACGCAAGTAAAGTTTCTAACCTAATTTTTGTCGAAATTGAACTATTACTAGCTTGTGGGACTATTTATCTGGCGTTTCCGATAGTTTTGAAGATAATTACAGGCTAAGAAATGATTTCGTTCACACTCACAGTCTTAGAGGACTGCTCGCCTTGCCGTGTGGTCTGAAAAGCACAGATTCGTCGTGGGTTAAATCGTATATTTGAATTCCCCAGGGCATTGTAACTTGTGCGTATTACGTAATTGTGAAATCGTCCGTCTGTCCACTCGCATTTAATCCTGTTGTAAAATGACTGTGAAATGCGTTTGACCCCCATTGTTAAGAAATTTTCGCTCTCTCTGCAGCAGTCAACTTCAACGGTCGTTTTATCAAATCGGTTGAATTGCAGATAGTCGAGTACAATCTGCTGTAAATTCGTTTTGAATTATCCGATTTCTGTCATTCTTGCACCTACCTGAAGCTGTGGTTTTGTATTTTTCCATTATTCCAATAACTTGAAATGTTCATATCTGACTTTATTTACCTTTTCTGGATCAGGTTACAATGTGTTTTCAGCCAGAGCGCAAACGAAAAGTTGTTGTATAAAATAACCAGGCTAAGTAATCGAAATAACTTATGCTCGTCACTTGTATTCCCATCCATTCACCCTCCACCCCAATCCCTCTTTCTACCCCCTTTCCCCGCTATTCTGCTTCTATTCTTCGCAACTGTATACATATTGTGTGCAATTGCAGTGTGGTACTGTCAATGCATCATTGAGTTTTTAGAGGCTCCATGAATAATTGATAAATTTGATCGTGTGAAGGGAAACAATTATGTACTCCTTTACATTTGTGTGAATGCAATGAATGAAAAGATTCATGCAATTTCATATGCAACTGTCAAAATGACGCGATGTTATACTCTGACATACAACATTACAGGTCTTTCATTGTTGGTATGAAAGGTGTTATCGAGGAGAGATACGTAAAGCTCGAAATACTTTGCAATTGCAATTTTGGTGTACGAATCAAATCCTTGTTATGCTGTTATGCAGCGAATTTTAAAAAATAATATTGAGAATGGCTTTCAAATATACTGTTTACCGTATGGGTGCGTAGATTAGAAGTTGTAAGAATAATCATAGAAAAATAGCATGCTACTTTTAAAGTTACGAAATATTCCGATTTCCCCTCTTAAAGTCGTATACAAAGAGTGCATGTAGTCCATGCCAGGAACTGTGGAGAATATTTAGTTTTTCAATGGTACATAGTTATATCAGTGTTAACCAAAACTGGTTGTGCTTGTTTCGTTTTATTCAGAAGTTATACTCTCTTTCTTAGTTGTTGCCATATGCAGAAAGTGTCCATCGCACTGCAATAAGCACATCTATTTTGAATCTGAGTTAAGTGTGATTTGTAAATAATCATGATTATTTATTTATTACATAAACGTGTACACTTGTTTGTTGTGCCTTTTAAAAGCATCTGCTGCAAAAGAAAACAAGCTCAACGTCGATTGTTTTAAGTTTTAAATTAAAGAAAAATCAACCTATATGTGAAGATTCCACTAGCCTGTACGGTACCTCGACGAATGTTTTTATATTTTTATTTTCTATTAACTTGAAACTGTGTTAATTGCAAAGTGCTACTTCTCGTTCATCTTTGTTAACAGAAATAGTTTTTCAACATAAAAATTGCCGTTGTGAAGTTCTTATGATTTGTCCCCGCCACCCCCCACCCCCCACCCCCCTTTTTTAAAGTCAAGATTCTGTTGCATCCTGCTCGCTGATGCTTGGTTCGTTGTTATTTGTAATAAATTTCCCCAAATGACTTACTTTCGTGCAGTCTGTAGCTGTAAGAAATTGAGTGAAATTATGGTGGCGCTGCTTGGCAGTCGCTCGTTTGGCGTCCAGTTCTGTTGTAGAGAACAAACACTCTCTGTGATGAAATAACAGTGACGATAAATTGATACGTGTCGCGGTTGAAAGACATTTTGAAATCCGTCGTACACGCTCATTTGCACAAACAGTCGCACGCTCGCACACACACGCACATACGTATTCGTAGACGAACTCGCACGCAGGCATACACGCCATATTTACGCTGTCGTGTTTGTGAGTGTGTGTGTGTGTGTGCGTGCGTGCGCGCGCGTACACGTTTGTAGAATCAATAAATGAATGTGATTTGCTGGGAATGTAATGTATCGAGTGATAAGCGTGTGACGACGAGGCAATACAGATTAATAGGAAGAAGGGAAGGTATTTTCGCCCCAATACTCGACTTATTACTTAGAAAGGAATGATAGATAATATGTTATGTGTATACTATTAGATCGGGATTTCCGCTAGTTAGAGTTGCCTGATGAAGCCATTTTCGAAGTGGCGCCCATTTCGAGAAGGGCCCATAAAGAACGTTATGCAGCACATTGTCATACCATTAGTCGAGGCAGATGTTCAGTGAAAAGGCGTTTTAAAGATTGATAATAGCTGATTGCCACACATATTGATGATGATGATGATGATGATGATGATGATGATGATGATGATGATGATGATTGATGATTGATGATGATGACGATGACGATAATGATACGTCCACTGTCCTTATACGCAAAAGGAACCACAGTAGTGTCGTAATGATGCTATTGTCATCGAGACGAATCAAGCCTGAGAGAGCATCAAGACGTGCAGTCCTCCATGCATGTGAAGAAGAAGAAGAAGCAAGGGACGCACTGGCTTTGGAAGGCCACCCACACACTCACCTTCCCTCGCCTCCATGAGGCGACCTCTTCATGCCCTGCCAACAATTTACTTCAGTGAGAGAGACTAACCCCAAGTGCTTTCTTTCCTTTAATCCCAATGTACCTGAGTAGGAGTTCAAAGCAGGCTGTCGTCGAGGGCAGAGCAGACGATACAAATACATCACCGTCGGGCGACGTGTCCGCATCAGGGAGGCCGTCGTCGCGAGTATTCTTGGCGCTGATCCTCTTCTTCAAGGGACAGAAGGTCTGGTCTTAGAGAACAAAGAGCGATGGGGTTTCCAGCATTCCACATCTCCCTCCATCCCACCCCAGGTGACCAGCGTCCAGGCCTGACCACGTGACCAGACAGGGGCAATCACTGCAGGAATGTTGGGCAGGGAGGACCCTGTTTACTCGGACACAGTGACCCCAGCTGTTCACCTCCGACTCTAGTCCACCTTCTGTGAACTCAATAGGATCGTGCCCTTGTGATTGAGCGAGTCGTTTCAAGTGTGAATTGTCTCTTCGACAATTGTCTTTAAAGGTGCAAAATATTATTTATTTATAGAAAATGTATAGGATTAATTCGTGTGAATTAGTTTTGAAGGAAACATGCATCATTTCGTAGGAATTGTATGGGATTTATTAATACAGATATAGGCGTACAGTTATAAAGTTTTTCCTTCTTATATATAGAATTTTCAGAACAAACATGCTGTTGCAAAATTGGACGAAGTAGAAGAAACATTTTATCATCGGTGCTTTGCTGCAGCTTTTACCGCCGTAACAGGGTTCTTAAAGTTAATCTGCGACTAAAATTACTAAAAGGAAGCAGAACCTTTGGCCCTGATGAGGGCAACAACGTTCTATGGCACTGTCAGAAGGTATTATAAAGGGCATGTTCACCCTTCCACATGCACTAAAGCATCACGACCCGAACAGCCTTTCAGTTCTTGAAGCCATCTGCCCGCTGTACGGCGTCGAAGCAGCCATGATGTAAAGACTGGTTGAGTCACTCGTCTCTTTCGACAGCTTCTCATTTTCCACGGCACACAACGGTCGATCTTGACTCATCCACCTCCCGTCGTAGTCTTCTCCGCCTCCACCCTTTCCTTCTTTTGTCCGCTTCCTTTCATCCCTTCTCCATTCCCTCTTCTCACACCTATCATCTCCGGGCCAGTCTCTTTCGTTTGCACGTCCTTATGGCTTTACCTGTGTGTATTCAGCGGTCGCCGCTAGCGCCGGGCATTGCAAACGTGTGATAGAGAATAGGATTGCTGAGTACACAGCTGAAGAACTTGGGAGAAAAAATAAGAGGAGAGAGAAGCATGCCATCCCTTTACCTCCAAACAAGTTTCACCCCGTGTACCTTGATCGGGTCATCACGGGGGTGACTCGAACTCAAAAACCTCGAGTCCAGACGTTCCGACAGAGGGCGTGGCTGGGGCACTTCCTTCCTCCCCGGGCTGGAGATCTCTGACCAGCTTCTGTCTCGGTGAGAGGGTGCATGTCACGTGGAAGAGAATGCCGCCACATGCCAAATACGTCTGCGATTACTCGATAATTGTTTTCGCAAGGCACCCTTCAGGGGAATAAAGGCCTCAAGTCTTGAAGTCTTTGAGGCCGACAGGAAATGAAAGTAATTATGGGTGCCGCAAAAACTTGGAGCCAAATGACATGTTTATCTCTCGTGCGTGTGGGTTTGCGCCTGTCCGTGTCCAAACAAATTCTACATCTGTCAAGGGTAAGGGCTCAGAGTGGTTCGGTTCGATCTTCGGGGTCATCCCCGTCCACTTGCCTTCGTGCCTAAATACGGTCGATCCCCTCCACGAGCCTGTCTAAATAACGTCAAAGGCATTCTTCAAAACACACAAAGACATAATTCAGTACAAATATTTTGAAATCCAACCATTCTTTAACACGGCATTCACCACTTGCCCGGCCCGTTCAAGTGCGCGCAAAAACACTGGAGTTATGATAACACGTCGCGGGCCAGGGCGGGGATTATGTTTCGCGGAGTGAGACGGGACGAAAGGCGTGATTGGGCGGCTGTGGTGTCGCGGTGTCTGTTTCAACACGCCTCGCCCGCACCTGTCAGCCAGTCAAAACACAGCTGCGAGAAAGGGAGGCCGTGTTCGCTGCAGCACCGCATTCACAGCAGTTTCATGGGAAGAATTAGCGCTTTTCAGACTAATCGCAAACGGCGTGTGGAGCCCGGCCACGGAAATTAGCGAGTTCGCCTCCCCGGCAGACATTCCCCCTCGCGGCGAGCGGGTGCGAGTAAATTTCCTTCGTGCAGCGAATCACGTAACTCGGCGCTTTCATCGACGTCGGCCCGACAGACGGGAGGAGGCATCGGTTGCGCGCGATCTGCCCAGATTGGCCGCATCTTGCTCTCCAAGTCTCGTCCGTGACGAAATGTGGCAGGCATATTAGCCCGGGACACAAAATTCCTTTAGGGGGTGTTCAGAAAATTAACCAGCATTAATCACGAGCGGCTCCGAATCAACAGCAGGTGAATCAACGTGCTTGCTCCGCGGCGCTTTCCAATTGAGAGGCGCGCTTGGGAAAATTGGGCGATTGAAAACGAAGTTCTTCCCCTCACAACTTCAGTGGGTAAATACATTCAGGGTTACAGCGAGTACTTTCCGAGAGGAGAAGAGAGGAGTCGGGGGAAGTTTCACCCGCCATCAAATTCCGACAGAGGAAGTCAATGGTAAAGACCGGAACGCGGATGAATTAGCGGGACGAAGTTTCCCAACACGTGGTGCTGTTTGGGAAAGCAAAAGCTGGCGCGCGAGAACAGGTGAAACGAAATTATTCCGACCGTCTAATTGGCGCAGCTGAGAGAGATTAGGCCTCTGGTTGTGCGGGGCGCAAGAAAGCTTCCCAAAGGAGACCCAAGTTTAGGCCACTTCAAAGGAAAAGCGTGCGCGACTCTAGTTCTAGTGATGGGTCAGGCCTGGGTAACTCGAGAGTGTTCAGACAGAAACGGAAAGAAAAGAATCCCCTTTCTTCCTCCGCCTCGCCTTGTGCCCGCTCATTATCGACTGCAATGGCCCACTGGAGAGATGCCGCCGTGTTTTCCGAGTCCTTATCACGCGTTTGTCTTGTAAACCAAGCGTCTTTTTATGCCGATAGAAGTGGCAAAATGGATTCATCTCAACTGTCGCATTTAATCCGTGTTAATCGGGACTAGAATTTCTCACGGCGGGGCCACATCTTTTTCAAGGGCAACGGTGCTGAAGTAATGGAGAAACTCTGTCGGGGGTCGTGCTAGCTCGTTTTTGCGCGATTAGGAGTTGAAGAGTTTCACTCCTCGTTAAATAAACACATTGGGCTGATAGCAGGCGTTTCAGCGGATGAAGGCAGTTCAAAGATACTTTACAAAGATTTGTCGGGGATTTCGTTGACAGAGAAAATGCGTAGCCTTGTCTGGTTTCCGCAAACCTGCAGCACCATCTGGTTCGGTGTGGAACTGAAGGCACAGCAGAACGGAAAGCAGGTTATATGACGTGAAAATAAAGAGAGTTTGTGCTCATCTAGCAGTTTGCCACAATGTTGAATTTTTTAAAGGAGGACATTATAATTCCCTCTTTTTACTATATATGACAGTATTTGAATCTTCTCTGTAAAAAGCCATTTTCCCCTCTTTCGTATTGACAGGAATTTATTAAGCGTATGGCGTCGTCTGCATTTTTTTCTTTCTTTTTATATATTTTAATACTTGTCGTGAAAAATGCTATTAGAGATTGTATCAAAGGGGAAAAAAGCTTGATTTAAGGGAGAATGGAAACTTCTTGTTTTTATATATGTGTGGTAAGTCACTGTATCAAACATTACCTTTACCTTAATCCTTGAGAACATATTAAAACAAATTTAGATGAAATGCGCACAATTGTCGTCTTCATCACCCCCCCCCCCCCCCGCAATTAAAATGGGCATATCTCGATTTAATCATGTTACTTTGCAAAATACAATCCAAGGTAATTATTCACGATGACGATCATAAACCCAATGGCATGAAAGATTTCCAATTGAAACCAAACGGTAAACGCTGATTACTTCCTGCAGAGGCTGCCATTTTGAAGTCTTGATCACAAACCTCTTCATCACTCTGGCTGGCACAAGAACTGACTTGTTCGAGCCCCAGGAGAGAATTGTCATGTCTCGCTGAGCCAAATTTAACTCCGAAACGCTCTTTAATTATTTTCGTCCTGCTGGTAATTAACTTGTTAAGTCGTATTACTGACCATCTGCATTCTAACGCCTAGAGACAAACAATTTAAAACGAGAACTGTTTTGGAAGCGAACCCGACCGAGAAAGCTGCGAAGACAATGTCGGCGCCCCGGCCCTTGGGAAACGTCCAAATTCAAGTCGAAGAAACGAAACGAAAAGGGCGATTTAATTATGCGCAGTTCCGCTAATGTAGGCTAATTGTTTGATGCGAGCGATTTGGCTTCAGCTTTGTGCCTGGGGCACCTGGGTTGGTCCGGATTGGTATTCTGAAGGCGGATCCGAATTTGGCGGAGCCCGCCCTCCGTTCCTCCCGCGGCTCTCTCGGGGTCTCCAATTTGCGCCGAGAGCGGCGTCGGACAAACAGTGGGACGGCCGTCTTGCACTGTCAGTCTCCAGGCACTGCTGTCTGAGGACTCGGGCACAACGAGGAAAATTGGCGCCAATTGACCAGAGAATGCAGGAGTAGCCACGAGCTGTGTCCTGGGAAGAATCGCAGAATTGTGAGAGGCCCGGTCACCAGAATGTGGGGACATCGGTGGTGTCTTCCAGTGTGATGTGCAGACGGACTGCTGGCGAGTCCGTGGAGCTGACGCGTCCAACAAGGACGATGTGTTTGTGACGTGAGGCAGTTGTGTTGAATGTCAATAAAATATGATTTTATTTGGTCCTTTGACGATTAGTTTGGTCGGGTAAAATAAAAATCAAGACGCAGTTTGCTCGAGAAGTAGCGTGGAAATGAAATCGTAACGTCTCAATGAAATGAGAGAGGGAAAAATTGTCATTCCTTTTCCAATAACCAAACCAGTTTTTTGCGAGTTTGAGGAAGGCAAATACTCGAGCTCACTTCCACCATCAAATCAACTCTGCGCGGGCTGCATCAATCAGCTCTCTTCGAGAGCGTCACGTTGCAGGAATAAACCTCGTATATGTTCCGCGAACACATTTATTCTCGTCGCCAAACTGCATGGAGTTACCCTTATTGCAGTTGAGAATTAAAAATTATTGGATTCTCAAACAAACGCCAGTTTTACAGCACAACACATGGAACATGATCACCTTTAAACAAGCGTTAGATTTCAGACCAACACTACGGAGACGTTAACTTTTACTTAAACCCTCTATTCTTGTAGGGAAAACAATGAATCCACTTCGTCGCCTCAAACAGATTCTGTCTTGGCAACCTCTTCTTGGTTCTCAATCTCTGTCTGTCCTTTCTATCTCTACACTCTCTGTCTATGTCTCATCCGCTCCTCCACCCTCACTCTACCCCCCCCACCCCCACCCCCCACCCCCACCCCCGTCTTCATATCTACACTATCGGACGCTCTTCTTCCTGCCTCTTCCCTCATCATCCTCACTCTTCATTCCCACCCACTCAACTCCACTCCATCCCACCCCACCCCACCCTCGACCCCTCAGCCTCCTTCCCTCTCCAGCTACTCCGCTCCTTGTCTGGCCCCGTAACAAGCTCCATCACCCCCGTCTCTCGTGTCAGGCAGCTTCCTTTTTAGCTACTGCGCTCGTCGCTACGCTGGGAGTGGTGTCAATTCTTGTCATTGAGGCCAGATCTGGACGACAAACGCTCTTTCTCGCCCTCAAAGTCCGCGTGTTCGCCCAGCCAGCCTGCCTGACAATAGGAGAGAATGGCGCCTGTTCATAGATGCTGTCGTGCTGTCCGTGCTCGCCTTTCGTGACTAGCGACTCCCTATCAGATGAGAGAGAGGGGGTCGTGAATAAAAAAGGAAGAAAAGAATGCCGCAGTCTGAGAGAGAGTTTTTTTTTTCGCCTCCAGGGCTTTGCCGTTGTGGAAGTTGTCTCCCCTGCCGACAACCAACATGGCGTCGAAAATGAAGAAACGTCGGACAAATGCTGGTTGAAAACAGAGCGCAATTGATGACGGAAAAAATACTAAATATTTTCATGAAAGGTTGAGTTCTTGACGATTCTGTGAGTATCAATAAAGGAGAATGTGAATTAATCGATTCTCTTCTTGTATCGACTCTTTATTATGCTGTGCATTAAATACGAAATATAAAATCCACTTGACAAGTACTTTTCCCCCGCAGATAATGCAATCGACGTGTTTTGTTCGTAAGTTGCCTTGATTTTTTAAACAAATTACCCGAAACCCGTCTTGTAAATGCAACGATAATGGTAAATGCACCTGAACAATACAATTTTTCAGGTGATCTGCCTTTTTTTCTTCTTAAAAAACTGAGTGAACAACTTGGTTATATTCAGTCAGAAGATGTAAAAAAAGCATGACTTTTATACATATGATTAGATGCCAGCTATATATGTTATAACATCATCTTTGTCAGAAGTGCAAGGCCGCGTTATGTTATGGTAGTTTGTATTATTAGAAAATATTGTATTCATACGTGATCTGCGTAAACATTTCTGACAAATTTCTTATGTATTTCTTTAAATTTCGTTTCATATGAAACCATTTTTGCGGACTACGTGCAAAGCGTTGTGTCTCTGAGCACAGGCTGAATTCATTGCGTGATGCATGCTCAGGGAATATACAATGATGACGTAGAAGTGTCTTCGACGGCGACTTTGACGGAAGTTATAGTTTCGATAAAGGCAATACAAAAGAAACCGTAAAATTGTTTGCACAACAAACACAACATTTCGTAATACCGTCTTGAGAAGTAATATGTTCATATATTTTTGTGAACAGCAGTGAAATTTAATCTAACTTATTCAGAGTCCGCTCATATGGCTACACTTCCTTATGTCTCTCTGCTATTAACGGGGTGTCGATTTTATTTGCTTCTGTTTCATTTACATCAGTGAAAGACATACAGTAGAATACTGCCTTTGTGAGCGTAAATTCAGACTGATTTCCTCACGCTTTTTGCCGAAGTCCTGCTCCCTCTTATCGAGGGTGAAGATCATTTGATCACCCATTCGTAGGCAACAAAACCACGACTGCAACATTTTAAGGAGGAATATCCAACATTCTCCAACCCAGTTACACAGTGCTCTCATAAATACAGCTGCGCTTTTTAAACGTGTACACCTCCAAGAAAATATGGTTATGGTTTTGTCCGTTTCTGTATGACTTACAAGAGTATAAGTGTACATGTACATTCAGGCGGACTTTTCCATGCTGTTCTCTTAATCCCTGCCCCGATCATGCCGTGAATGCTAGACCAGTCGCTCATCTTTTGACAGACTTTGCGGTCATAGTTGTGTTGGCTTTTGTTCTTTTATTTGTTTATTTGTTTGTTTTGGGGGTAGGGAAGGGGTTAAGAGATGGGGATGGGGGGTGGGAGATGG
>JAWQFJ010018471.1:0-16854 GCA_034096865.1 Theodoxus fluviatilis
AACGTTTTCCGCAAATTTCAGTATGCACGATTAAACTTGCTTGATGATGCATCCTTCGTTTTTGAGTATGTGTCTGCAAAGCAATGAAGAAATGGAGCTGTATTTTCATAATCACTGAGTGTGCTAAAGATTCTACTCGTACTTTTGCAAACCAGTCTCACCCCTCAATGAACCTTCGTATATTGTGTGCAGTCATGCAGGGGTTCCAAATGATGAGGAAAAAAATGTGTGTGGCCGTCTGGTGCCGTATGCATGAGACGGAAGTAACGCTTTACTTTGTGAGTAAGTGTCAAAGTTAGAAGGAAATTCACTACTTAGGGATGCATGAGTCGAAAGTTGTGATTCTTTTCAAAGTAACCATGTAGTAAAACAAACCTACTTCTATTTCAGCCGTAGCAAATCTTTGCTCATGAGGAATTTTCCTTCCTTCTCATGCATACTGGTTCTGGTGTACTCCTTATGCGGAGATGTAGCAGTTTAAACAAATCACAAATTAATTTTTATATATTTCGTTTTCGAGGTTGTGGGCATAGTTTAACCAGATCAAAGACTGTCGTGGAGTTTGTGTTGTGTCTGCAGTATGCGTTCATATTTAATCAAATAAATGGCTTTAACACACAAATCGTGTATTGTATTGATTTATGTCCATAAACATATTGCTCTACACAAGTAAAGTACTCTATTCAGCAATGCGCACATATTCTCAGCTCATACGCTGGGTATGCCTGCACCCTGCATTCAGGCAAGAGGTCTGCTAAAGAGATATAATCACGTCACTGCGTATATATTGGAGTGAGCATTTCTAGCTCCTTTTTTTCATATATAGATTGTTCCACTGAGAAGGGAGATAACCAGAAAGCAGGAAATACGGCCCACTTGACAGAACGTAACACTGACAGAAAAGACGACCAGAGCAGTCGGGAAGATAACTGCAACTCTTTGGCAAGGGAGACAACAACACACACACGTTCAGGCAAAAAGATTTCAGGATTCCAGCTGCATGGCTACATTAGTCGAGCCACATCCACTTGCATTCTAGTTCGCCAGAATTACCGCCCCTCTATCTCTGGTGCGTGCCAGAATGATTCTCTTGCAGCCTTGGGTGCAGTTCAGAGCTAAGTGACTCGTTTCCACGCTGCAAAAAAGACAAAGGCTTCCATGAACGGGCCACACTAGTGGACGTCTGAGGAGAGGGGTGCGGAAAGACGGCCAAGCTGGCGGGCCATACAAGCTGGCTGGCCATACAAGCTGGCGGGCCATACAAGCTGGCGGGCCATACAAGCTAGCAAGCAACAGCACCTGACTGGCAAGCGATCTTGGTTAATTCTCAGTGAATTTGCGATGATTCATACACAGAATGACACAGAACATTTTTCTGCAGCCTTATTGCATGACCTCAAGGTCATGATATGATGTCAGTCACAATTACAGTGAGCTTATATATAGTGCGTAAAAGTATGTAATGTAAGTGTCCTTAAATGGGTGAACAGGTTTTAAGCAAGAATATAATAACCGCAGTACTCTGTCGAAGCATAATCGGGGCACTAATCCGACTCTCGCGGCTGACATTTCCTTGCTAGGACCCGAGATCAGTGGTCGTAGCTACTCTACCCAAACTGATAGAAAAGTGTGTGTATGTGTGTGCATGTGTGTATGTGTGTGCGCGCACACGCGTTTCACAACAAACATACACCACAAATACAGTTTGAGACTTTAAGATCAAATGTTCACAGAAAAAAAGCTAACTCGGATGTATTAAAAAATGTTAAGTCACCTGACCAGGGTGTAGATGGAATTTCACAAAATCTTTATTTTCACATTTTACAAACATCACCGTGAACAGTTTCATAAAATGCCCACCATACATTCTTTACTGCTTCCATTCATGATGAGACATACCAAGAAAACAATCAATTTTAAATGCAATTTTAATCCCGGAGGCCAGTATGTTCCCACAAATAAAAGTATACAAAAAATAAACAAACATTGGTTCAGTAAGAAGACTAAGACTAATTATATGCATCATTACTATGTAGTTACATTTCAAAATTCACATGATCATAAAACATCCCCACCCCCACGCCCCAGCCCAAAAAGAGAAAGGAGAAAACTACCATAGGTCTTTGCTTCAAACTCCTGACTTAATGCTTACAGCTTCCTCCAACAAAGGCCATGGGCTACAGGATCTATATGGGGCCCTCTCTCTCTTCCATTTGATCACACAGAATAATCAAGCTGTTCAAAGTGACCAGTATCTCAATCCATGAAGACTCATCATGCTGTCTTGCCCGTGTATCACTTCTGTGTACTTGTCTCGATTTCTCAATAAACTCACCCGAGTCATCCAGATATTAACAGCTTCCAACACTTCAACCTTAAACAATTTTCAAAAGGATAAACTAATTATTCTACAGTTTGTCACGGAAAGTTTGAACTTTCTGGCACCTTACTGCTAACATTTCAGTCAATGAATGTGGCATCATTTCATTTCTGACCTTGAGCCATCAACTAATTTTTATATTCTAAACCCTTTGACCGAATAACTAAGACATAGGTCACCAAAAATAACAAGTATATATTTCGTGAAACTTTGTGCAATTCAGGTGAGTGAATCACGTTCACTGCAGTACTTTTAGGTACTCTGTGTCAATGTAAATGTTTCTTTTCAGTATGGATATGCAGACACAACTATTTCGAGCGATTACAGAGTGTGCAAATCAACAGACATCACCATTTTGTGCGTTTAGTTTGTCTCACGCCAAACATTTCACATCAGCTACATTAATTTGCAAATATATTTTTGCAGTACAGTATTTTCCGTATAGAAACAGCCCCGAATGTTATTCAAACCAAATGGATTCATTCTCAATCCCATTTCTGCAGCATTTTCACATAGAAACAGCAGCACATTCCTGGCGCTCAAATGGTCTACGGGGGTCGGCACAAAAAAGGGAAGGTCGGCCCTCAAATGTCCATATGCCAGAATGAATGAATGAATGAAATGTTGTGGCCTATCAGCCTTTGCAGGTTATGTAAGGCCAATAAATGCGAAATAACAAGAATTAGAATTCGATCAAGACACATCACTATTTCAATAGTTATTTATCTCTTTCGAAACGTGTAGGGCGGCGCGGTAGGTCTAGTCTGACCCCCAGGCCACAGGAGGGTCTAGTCTGACCCCCAGCCCACAGGGGGTCTAGTCTGACCCCCAGCCTACAGGGGGTCTAGTCTGACCCCCAGCCCACAGGGGGGTCTAGTCTGACCCCCATCCCACAGGGAGGATCCACACGCCAGACAGACGCATTCTCGGAAACACGTAGTCCTCATTCATCTCATCAGAGATGCAACAACGGAGGGACTGTGCACATGGCGGGACCACCTTTTTCTTGTTATCGGCCCAAGACACTGGAATGCAATTCCGGAAGAACTGAAAAATTTGACAGCTTTGCTACTTTAAAAAAAGGGATGAACATCTACCAATTCAAGTTTAATTCTTGGCGCCTTGTGCATGCCTGAGCGTGAAAATAAGGCGCGTTACAAGAGCGAATACATACTGGCATGGCATGGCATGGACTTGGCCTGGGCCTGGCATTCCCCATCACCATCACCATCCACATCACATACTGTACATGCGTCACACTGTCCTGTGTTGGAATCAAGACAAGCCCGAAGATTTAAACACTGCAAGTGCCTAAAATTCCATGGGGAAAACAAAGCATTTATACTAAATTTACACGCAACATTTCTATCTGTATTGAAATTACCTTGAGCAACTTGGTGGTACACTCACAGTAATAACCAAAAAAAGTATTGAAGTCTTTACATCACGTTGAATTCGTATAATTTTACTTGTAAGCATTTCATGCTACTACATACCGTCACGGGTCTTTTCCCGCTCGGATTTTAACCAATACAGAAATAAACAAAATCAAAAAGGTACAAGACAATATATAACAATGCACGAAAACAAAGTAACAAATCGCAATTTATTGTAGGACCAATAGTGTAGAAAGTCCTCCTGCAACGCAGCAACAAACAATAATCCACACAAGAAAAAAAACAGAAACAAGCTTCACCTGTGGTTGCTAACAATGTACCACAACCCCTAGCAATGAAGAGACAAGACCACAAACAGATTTCACTACAATCCAATAAAATGCAAACCGGTAATGCAGGAATAGAAACAACAACAACAACTTTCCCTTTTTCAATTTCGAACAAGAATTCTAACAAATGTAGGAACAAGACACCCGTTGCAATCAAGAACAAGAACTCCAACATAAAATGTAGGAACAAGAATCGCCCTTTTGCAATCGAGAACAGTAACTCTAAGGCAATAATGTAGGAACAAAATCACACTACACACTACAATGCCTGTAATGCAGAAACGAGACAGAACCTAATCCCCCTTGCAAAATATAATACGTTACAAACTCCACAATGGAGGTGTAAGGTGGAAACAAATTTCCCCTGCGATTGTTAACAAAATCGTACAAATCTTGCAATGCAGGAACAAAACGGAACCCAATTTCCTCTGCGATCGCCAACAATACGCCAGACTGACACAGTCAACAATACTTTTTTTAAAAAGTACAACACAATTTCTCGGTGATATTAAGATCGTAAGTTTAGTTAGCAGGAGTCTAGACCATAGTAAAAGAATCCGCTTCCCTTTTGTATTCACGCGAGAAGAAATGCAAATGGACACACAGCAGTCCTATGACCGACCCGAACCCTTGGATCAAGTCACACACCCAGAGCTCGGTCGGGGTTTCCGTCAAGAAAATCCCCACTGTGGGGCACACAGTTTCGCCAACATCTCGCAAGAGGAGAGAGTAGGCCTCTGAAACCACAGCTAAGAGTCGTCTTCTCTCTGTCTGTCCGTCTGTTCCCCGTCCCTCCTCTTGTGCTCAGGCTCTCACCCGTATTTCAATGCTCCCCGTCAGCTCTACTCAACCCATTGAAGCATCTTGCGCGCAGAAACAGGTTTAAGTTTTACTCAAGCTAGTCAGTTACTTTGCATGGAAAAAAACGATTCACTTCTTGACAGAAGCACAAGTTCTTAAAGGTCCGTCATCTGCAGCACGGCCCGAAGGAGAAAACATTAAAAGTCGCCAGCTGATCAAAATTCGACGCGTGACATATACAAGGTATTCATCCTAGTTAGTTTTAAAACTTCTCTATGAATTTTTCATGACATTTGCATACACATGAAGCAAATTCCCCATTCCACACATCACGATAGACCACATTGAAAACAGCAGCAAAAATCCTAATGCATCACTTCTACTCTGATCCAAATCAACGACTTTATTGCAGCCACTTGGAAAAGAGCATGACAAAGTCCACTGAACTTGCTGATGTCAGAACAATGCAACCTTGGACACATCACAAGAATCAACTGTCGAAGGGCGCGTTTGTTTGGCCCAAAATCTCGAGATAATCGCGAGAGCTAGGCGTTGCCTACATTCTTCGCTCATAAGGACGCACTCGCCGTGAAGGCGGGAGGCCGAAGGAAGTCCGAAACTCCCTCAATTGGTGTGTTCCATAAAGTGAAAACCTGATGCGATATCTGAATCGTCAGTTATTTCGTCTATCGGGACTTCTTCACCGACTCTGGCGCCAGGACGCAGCCATGTTGTTCCGCCTTGCGAGATGATTGGCCGATTTTCTAGCTGTATAAGCGTCTCACTCGCCCTCGACTAGCCATTCAGGGAGAATCGCGAGATTTTGGGCAAAACAAACGCACCCGAAGACACTGCTCCAGGTGTCGGACACGACGCGGTTTACGAGGTATTCACAAATAATCACACCGCCAATGCAACGAAGTTGAGAACACGGAAATGATGCGCATATGTTTTCATAAAAAGTTTATTAAAGCATCCAAGCAAATCATGCTTCAACACATGCAATAAGTGGATACAAGTCTGCTGGAATGCCAAGAAAACGATTGTTTGATACACAGTTGGAAACATAAATCTGGTGCTATGAGTTTATGACACCTATTCTTAATACAGTGATTCTCATGTAATAGGAGACTCTGGTATCACATCTAAAGTAACAGATAATGTTTTTGTTTTCCAATTTTGGTGTTAACTGCGTGCATAACAACTATACCCCAAATTTCCTCAACACAGGGGCACACAAAAACAGGCACCGATGCAAAGGGACATGAGTGACACAAAATGCGAAATGCATTATAAACATTTTCAGATATACACATCCAAAATGGTTGTACGGAACTTCTAGATATGCTGTCTGCAAGAGGAGGGCTTTTGTGAACAAGTAATTATACCAGACAGCTGACTGCAAAGTGTTGTTTCAATAATGCAGACGAATAGAAAGCAGTGCAGACACACATGACTTTACAAAATCTACGATCAATGGATGAAGTGATGTTGGATATACATTGTGACAACATGTACGAAATGATTCTTTGGAATGCAAGGTAAAGCCCATACAAAGTACAACACACAAACTCCTGTGTATCCCTCCATGTGAACCATGTTAGATTTCCAAAACAGTGACACAAACGTCACGTCAACCAACGTAAAAAACCGACCTGACAAAACAATAAAAACCGCTAGCGCTGAACCTCCAGGTTTTGGCATTACAAACCCCCCAATACAGCTGCGAGGGCCTTCAGTAAACCTGGAGGGATAAAAAATCGAATACAGGACGTTTCGTACCCTAGTCGTTGTGCACCTCATTTAGTCGATTATTACCTTTTCTACTGTAACCCTAACTCTAACCCTAACCCTAACTCTAACCGGTTAGGGTACGAAACGACTAGGTACAAAACGTCCAGGATACAAACGACCCGCATCGCTAAAAATCTTTCTTTCTCCTTCACCAATGTTCTCCAAATTCACCCTTCTCAAAAATCTCCTCGCAAATGACGTCACGTTATTCGACGTCAAATGATAACGTCACACATTTTGCAAATGGAGTCTGTTGTATCGTTTTCATTGCAACACCAAAATGTATAAAAGTCACTTTCTTTTCAAACCTCGATTCTGAAAATTTGATAATATTCAATCGGACCTAACTTCCAGTCAGTGTGCAAAATCTCAAGGAAATCCGTCCAGTAGTTTTTGAGATATAAGCCGTGGAGTCGGGACAGACACACACACACACACACACACACACACACACACACACACACACACACACACACACACACACACAGACAGATAAAGTCTGTAGGACCTCCAGTAAACCTGGAGGGATTAAAACCATTAGTTACATATTGTTTGCATTTTCGTTGGAACATTTAAACAGCACATTCATTATTATAGGCAGTTGACAAAATCTTCAAGCTTAAAGAGTGAAACGATGACAAAACAGTCTTAAAAAATTGTTCATCTTGAAAGTCAGTGGGGTGCTGGACGTTTCGCCCCAATTGCGACATTCGGAACGTCGTTTAGCTAAGATCCGGCCGCATTAATGTATCTGCGTTTTGTGACAAACGTCTTGCTCGGCGGTACTGTACTCCATGCACCTTAACGGTGCGCGTGATTCGGGTGTAATCTTAAGCTAAACGACGTTCCGAATGTCGCAATTGGGGCGAAACGTCCATGACCCCAGTGTCAGTGTTTTCTTGCGAACATTTTCCGGCAGCTGAACGTATCCGGGTTCTATAGATGCGACTGCATTAGTAACACCGCGAGATCCTTTTCATCTGTTTTCTTCGTCCAAAATAGACCAACGTAAATAGTTCCCGGCGTATTACATAAAAACTCATTCCAACGGTGATTACATATCTTATCTCATAATCGCTGACGGAAAGGATATATCACAGCAACGTGTCACACTTCGACTGTGAGTTAGGGTGATTAGTACAATCCACTGTACAGAAAATCTCGGACATTCTCATGCTGTGACGATTGCCACTTAAGAAATCATTACGGGAGCCTTATGACCAAGTGCGTACTGCGAGGCCCCTCCCCCCCCCCCCCCCCCCCCCCCTCGACAATCTCTCACGGTGTGTTGGTGGTACACTGCAGTAATTCTACGATACACTCCTCAAGGGCAAATTGTTCAGGTGCAACGAATCTGAAGCCATAATGACGTCATACTGCAAGCAAAACGCACAACTTCGCTGTGTTATTGTTTGATCTCATTCACAACAACATTCAAATTAAAGAGGAACACACACCCGCGCGAGCGTGCGTGCGCGCACACACACACACACACACACACACACACACACACACACATAGATGCATACACGTACATATGCGAGCACACACACACACGCATGCACGCACGCACGCACACAATTAATCAGAGAACAATTAAAGAAAAAGATGTAGATACAAGTGCCTTCATTATGAAACTCATTCACGTCACCAAATGCATTACTATCATGCACCTGGTTCCATCTCTATTTCTGACTATTTGGAATTTGCAGGGTAAAAATGAAAGATGCATTGTGCTAAATTATCTAACACTAGTCCAAACAATGCTGTATAATGAAATACATGACATGTTAAATTAATGAACAGTAAACATGTTGGTTTTATTGACATCTCTTCAATTTCTACTGGGTCTCGGACTAATTCTGACTTATGTCCTGGTCATTGAGGTACTTGTTCACTTTTCCTTGCTGAGAAGGTCGCAGGTGGTGGAGAACTCTTTCCCCGTGTTTCCATCTTTCGCCATGACTTTCAGCTCCGTGCCGCTCACAGCCATTGTAGCATGGATTTGCCTCTCCTTCTCTCCTGTCAGGTCTGGCATCTCCACTGTGAAGTGACCGATCTTCTCGCAGCCCTCCTCTGTCACGTATTTGGGGCAAGGGCTCCTCATGCGGTAGATGTCGAAAGTGGTTTTTGTTAGACCAGTATATGATGGATAGAAATTCTTGAACGGAAGCTGCTGGTCAAGGCTCACGATGTCGTTGATGCGAATGAAAACAGAGAAGACATTCTTGCACTTCTTCACCCCATCTATGACTTGAGCTTTTCCCTCGTCGTGTTCTCCTTCAACAAAGTTCTGCTGCACAGCGACGCCGTAGGTGAAGGGCGCGACCCTGGTGGAGATGACCTGGGGGCAGTGGCCGTACTGGACGGCGCCCATCAGCACAGTGAGGGACGGGGAGGGGGCACCAGCACTCGCTTCTCTGGGAAGGCACTGGTCACTTCGTCCTGGATGACCTTGGACTCGGACAAGCCACCCACCAGCAAGATGGCGACCACTCGACCCACGGTCTCGCTTTGAAGAACTCTTGTCATTGTCTCGATAATGCCTTGTTTGGTCTCTGCAAAGAGAGCGGCCACCCTGTCCTTGTCGAGGACCAGATGAGAGTTGTTGATTTTGATTGTGCCAGAAAGGTCTGCAGATGGCAAATTCCTCTGTATTTCCTTTTTTATAGACAAAGGCAGCTTGATGTGTACTTCCTCACTCCGTCCCATGGAAGGCTTTGCTTCCTCCAGGTTCCGCGTCATTTCCAGGCTATCCACCTTGTCAATGTTCACCAGACCTCTGTTGCCAATGATTGTCCGAAGCAGTTCCCAGAAAGCCTCGTCGACCTTGACCCCTCCACAAGCAGCGCCCTCTGGTCTGTGGAGCTGCTTTAAACGCCCTTGACCGATGACCTCGAAGACTGAGATGTCCACCGTACCGCCTACAAAAATAAAATTTGCATGGGTAGCTCTGGATATAATATGAGTCCTCATTCTTTTAATGCTGCAAGGAGCTGGGTAGATGTTCATGCTGCAAGATAGATGGAGTAACACCCACTCGATCAATTCTGGCGAACTGAAAACCCCCCACCAAGTCCACAGTTCAGCTAGCACAGAAACCACCATGCGTGCGCTGCATTCTAACAGTGGAAGTATCTTTTGATTAGCATCGTGTAAAATCTGTTTAAAACTCGTTACATGTATAAGACGTCCGGTTGGCTCTGTGTAAACTACACGGAGCTGGAATAATGCTCTCTTATAGAAAACTTCTTTTGGGGGGTAATAAACCCTCATATTACTTTGTTTTACCATTATTACGAAAGTAGAATCATTTGAGTAGTTCACGTATTCATGTTTTGGGAGCCCTGATGCAATAATGAAAGAAATATGTTTGCCTGAGAATGATACTGAAAATGCTAAATTGCAGTAATATTGTCTTTGTCAAAATCATATCACATCATGCTTGCACGCGCACACACAAACACACACACACACACACACACACACAAACACGCACACAAAAACACAAAAGCACGCATACACATACACATACTCAAATCACACAGACACACACAATCACACGCACACGAGCGCGCACACAGACACACACACACACACACGCATAAACACACACACAAACACGCACAAACACACATATGTACACACACATACACACACAAGTACACACACACATATACACATAAGTACACACACACATACACACACAAGTAAACATACAATAAAAACACACAAACACACCCACACATATACACACATACACAAACACACAAACAAACACATACACATACAATGCTAGTGTCAACATACGATAAACGTCAGTGGCGCCGAACTTGGAACCACGGTTCCAAGTGCAATGCGCAGCGTCTGCGACAACGAGGGCAGATTATGGCAGTCTCGAAACCTTCCGGTGTGACGCTACGCCATTTTCGCAAACTTGTTTGCTGTTAATGGATAGTAACACGTTTGACTTCTCAAGTTTTGCTCTCCAGGAAGTGCGTTCAGCGGCTGCTGTCCTCAACAGCTGTCCCCCCGTGGGTTGGGGATTAGAATAGACCCACCGCGCCTCCCTACAAAAGTCATCAGAGGCGAATAAATAGGGACATCGTGAATTTATTTGCGCTTACTCTATACTATCCTTGTTATTCTCATGCTTAATGGCGTCGTAGCTTACAAAGGCTGATAGGCCGTAAACCTCCATCCATCCGCAACAGCTGACCTGATTCTACACTCCCTCAGTCATGTTTTACGGCAGGTTTTTCTGCGCTGGACGAGTCCCTAATCCATATTTGTCCATTGCAGAGGTCAAAAGAGACAATGCTCTCTGTCATTTTAGGATTTTCCACTTAGATCAAATGGTTCACTCACCAAAAAATGATTTTAAATATTCCGAAATAGTGGAGACACAGGTTGGAAGAATGAATGCAAGCTACAGATTTCTTTTGCGGAAGCTTGCTCATCGATAGGGGGACTTATTAATCGGGAAGCAAAAAAGGTCATGGGGTTTCCTTTTTTTCGAAACAAAACCTCAAAATAGAATAACCTTAAACCCTGCTGGTCATGAACAAGTGTCCCAAAAGCTATGAATAATAACATTACCTGGATTAAATTTCAAAAGCTGAATATATCAATTATTCGATCTGTATACAATTACCAGATGCTTTCAATATAAACTCCTCTATAGAATATTGCCGACCAATGCATTGTACAATTTAAAAAGAAAAAAAGACGAGAAATGTGCTCTTTGCAAAGGAAACCAAGAAACACTAGAACACGTTTTTATTGATTGCCCGTTTACTCAGGTGTTAAATGAAAACCTGGAATTATACGTTTCCCAACGGTTTAATCGAAATATTAACATTATCGTACTTGATATATTATTAGGTGCCCTTCAGGAAAATAAACCAATTTATCGTTTATTAACTCTAGTGAGGAGAAATTTATTTCTGAAAACAAAATGAACAAAAACGGCAAATTCGTAATTAAAAACACATCATGCCCCAAAGTACTGAGTTACAAAAGTGTAGCTCTAGATTCAACCAGACACTGAAAAGTTGTGATGAAATTAATATTTGATAATAATCAAAAACTCGAAAACTCCTTTTTTATAGCAATAGTAGTCTTAGAAGACATGTTAGTTCAATAAACGGAAAAAATCATCATGCAACCATTGCTTCTTTCTACCCTTTCTTCCCTTCCATCTTCTACCTTTCCCCCTACTGTATGCAAAAATGAAACCTCGTTTCTTCATGTTGTCTTAAACGGTGAATGTTGTATGAAAATGTTCACGTACTTGCTTTTTTTAAATCGCTTACCTAGGCGGACAAACAAAGAAACAAAAACACACATTCACAAACACAGAAGTACGACGAAGCCAGCGGTGACATTCTTGTAGCTTGGTATTGATGTGGAAAAGCACTCGTCCACTACACTTGCTGTAGTGATTGACGAGGTATTGAAATAAGGACTCACCTCCACAGTCTACGGTCATGAAGCGTTTCCCTTCCTGGGTGAAGGACGGGGCAGACATGGCGGTCTGGTTGGCCTGGAAGTAGCGCAGGCTGTACACGGAGGCAGCCTCAGGCTCCAGTGCCAGGACAAGGTCCTCGCTTGGTATCTGGGCCTGGAAAAACACGCAAGTCCCTCACGAAAGCAAAAGAGCTTAAGTGCAGTTTAAGCTTTGAAATAAACAGCATCTTTCGCCGACTGTTGCAGAATGGCTTTTGGGGCACGTTCACTGTAGCTTTAAATATCCTTTGTCACGTAAGTAAGCCTGAATAGAGGAACACTGTCTGTGAATAGAGTTATGGGAAGAATTGTAGAGTCAATATGACAATTAAGTCTACGTTGTCTTTTGATAAATCTCACTGAACTGAAATGCGCCTTTCCTTGCTTGTCGATGCAAACATAGGGCCAGCTTCAAGAACGTGAATGCCAGAAAGGCTGAAGAACCTTAGGCTGTTAAATCGTTGTAGTGAGCAACTTCGTCATGTGCATACTGACACATCAAACACGTACCTGCAGTTTCTTTGTTTTTCTCTCTCTAAAGTTCTGCTGTGTTTAGAGGGTTCGATAATTATTCTAGCACCCGAAAATTCTACCGTGACCCGTCCTGATAATTATCGACATGCTGCCCTCAAACCTGTTCTTATTCAGACCTTTGAGCGTCTCGTCATGCACTACCTCAAATCCCACATTATCTTTGCACTACAACTGCTAGATCCACTTGATATGTTTGATTGATGTTTTGATTTGATACGGCAGAGGTATGCCCATACTCGCCATCACCATAACCAATGTCAATCTGCAGGCATGTCTAGAAGTTTCTATACGGAAGCAGTTACTGCTCCCTTGAAAAGCTAGATGCAACTAAAGAAAGCGAGAAAAGGATGGAGAGAAAAAGACTAGGGGAGTGAAAGAGGGAAAGAGGGACAGAAACAAAGGGGGGAATAGCAGGAGAGGGAGAGGAATTGGGGGAATTCCGCGTACACTTGTTGCATCATAATAAAGATTATTCTCTTGGAAATGATAACTAACCAGGATGTAGGATAGGCCAGCCTCCTCTTATCTCCTTCCTCCTTCAGATAAAGGATTTAACTACGTTGACAACTACGTGTGTGCCTCAGTACGTCATGAAATTCTAAGAGATGCTGAGATGTGTCAAAAGAGAAAGGATCAAACACACTAACAAACAAACCAACCAACCAACCAACCAACCACCCCCGAAAAAACCCTCCTTGACCGAAGCTGTGATGATGAGAAACGCAAAGATGCACAACGCCAATATTTCAATCTCGGTCAAAAGACTTCAAAATCACGGACTACGTCCAGGGCCGATTGGCGATATAACATCAAGGATTTTTACTACCACAACACTAGTTGCAATGCGTTTGCCGGATCATAGTCATTCCGTGTGTTGCCCAGGTCTTCACTGTCTTGTGGAGTAGAATGTAATGATAGCTTACCTTCATTGCAGCCTCTCGCATGAACTGCTTGGCACCATCGTCCCAGATGGCGGGGACTGTGAGGACCCACTTGATGTCGGTGGCCTCCAGAGCTGTCTTCCTCTCGGAGAGTTCCGTCATCACCGTTTTCTTCAGAAAGCCGATGGCCGCAGCAAAGACGTCGATTGCCTTCATATTTTTTCTGCCCGTGTCGTCTTTGAGCATTGTGTCCATGGAAAGGGACTGGAACAAAGGGGAAATAAAATGAAAGCCCGACATCACCAGTCAGTCTGTCGCCCTCATATCCTTCTTTGTTTGTTAGAAACTTTGCCTCCTCTGATTTTTGTATTGTGTAGCGACAGAGTACTAACATCAGAATATCCTGAGGTTTTCCGTGCTTTTGGACAAATGGCTTCATATTTGTAAGAAATGGAATATCTAGAGTCGCCAGAAAAACTATACAAAACACATATACTTGTGACATTCGTTTTTTTAGTAACTGGCACCATTTTTCAATTCATCAGCAGTAAACAAAGATCCAACGGATTTCCATCACTTGTCTGTGAATTCCATGGTTTCGCTGCCAAGAATGCAAATAAATTGTGAACCGGTCACTTGTTCGTAGTGTGCTGGCAGTTCAAGATTGGTTCAGAAATAACATTGCAATGGCGTGTCTGGCTGGAAAGAGGCCGTTAGTGATATTTGAATATATTGATCACTGATAGCTTAGTAAGGAGGCCTGACGGTTTGATATTGACGACACTCTTCAAGCTTTATCTGACCGAAAGTTTAAAAAAAGTTATCCGAAAATTCGGCAAGAGTGTATTCAAAATGTTATGAATGTGTCTTTTCAACAGCCGAACTTGGGATGCAATACTTCTGTTATACGAGACTTGTAATCATCGCTGGAATTTCTTTTTTTTGGTCAATGCATAGCTCTTGGCAATACAGACTCTGACGAAGTGTTTAAGACGGTTGAGCGACAGCCAGTCCCAGAGGAGGAAATCTCGATTTTCAAGTGTGCAGAGGTCTCTCAAGCAAAATCCTATCAGCCTTGGGTAACTCATCGACAGCACTTCAAACAGGAGCGATTAAGCAAATCCATTTGCTACTTATGGGCAAAAGGAGTATTTAATGTTAAAGCAAACACTCTTTACTTACCGTCTGCCTGTGAAGCATCATTTTGAACCTGCTGAAAAAGTACCATCTCTTTGCTTCTTTGGGTTCCTCGTCGCACATTCTGGCGTATTTGTCTTCGGCTTCCTTCCCGAAGGCAGCGAATTCCTCGTCTGGGGTGAAGAGCACGCAGGTGGGCACTTTGGCAGCCTGGAACGTCGCAGAACCGTCTCCGCTTTGGATGTTGAGACAGCTGACATTGAGAGGGTCTTTCTCAAAATCTGTCATGAAAAAGGCGCAGCCAGAGAAGGTGGTGCCAAAGTCGATGGACACCACGTGGACAGGACGCAAGGCTGAACTTCCTGTGGAAGTGGGGACCCTTCCATGTGTCTTTGCTGGGACTGTGGTCTGAAGGTCAAGGAAATATCACGTGATAAGCCACTGCTATTAAATTCAAAATCCATGAGTAGATGCAGTGTGAAAGTGCTTACGTCACTGCCGTCCCAATATGCAGATTCATACTGAATGAACAGATTGTGACATGGTGCTGACATCCCAAACACAGTGATTTCCAAATCTGATCTATTTCGGATACGTGGCTAACTCATTTTATCCGACTCATTTAAGTAGTTCCACTAAATTGGCCTGAAAACAAGTTGCATTAAATTGTCGTCTGACACCAAATGAGCTTTATCCCTCTAGGTTTACTGGAGGTCCTCACAGCTTTATCTCTGTCTGTCTGTGTGTGTGTGTCTGTGTGTCAGTCTCGACTTAACGGCTGATATCTCAAAAACCACTGGACGGATTTCCTTGTCATTTTGCACACTAACTGGAAGTTAGGTCCGATTGAATGTATTAAATTTTCAGAATCGAGGTTTGAAAAAAAAGTGACTGTTTTATGTTTTGGTGTTGCAAAGAAGGCAAGGAACGGAACTCTGTCCCAACTCAAGGGAAGTTTTGGCATGTGTGACGTGATCGTTTGACGTCGAATAACGTGACGTAATTTCGAGGAGATTGGACATTGGTGAAGGAGAAAGAAGGATTTTTTATCCCTCCAGGTTTACTGGAGATCCTCACAGCTTTATTCCTCCAGGTTTACTGGAGGTCCTCACAGCTTTATGGATTAGCTCACTCGGTAGCACATCGAATATTTTTTGTCGCTGGGACATGCTTGGTTGTAGGGGATGCGCGTACGGGTTCGAATCCGCACAGAAGCTACTTCTTTTTTTAATGTGTGTATGGTATTCGAGAGAGAGAGAGAGAGAGAGAGAGAGAGAGAGAGAGAGAGAGAGAGAGAGAGAGAGAGAGAGAGAGAGAGAGAGAGACCCCACCCGTTGTTGTACACGTGAGAGGTTGCGGTTTCGAACCTTACTTTTCCCCCTCTTTTCTCAAGAGGTTGCATTTTCGAACCCGATCTTTTTTTTGTTTTTGTGTTTTTAAATGCCAAAACCTGGAGGTTCCGCGCCAGCGGTTTTTATGGTCATGCATTCTTGTCTATGTGTGACTTCAGATTCCCACATCATCTTTAAGACTGGTGAAAATTGCAAGTGCCGTCTGCTTGGTTTCACTCTACATAACATGGCAGTAATAGACGCACGGGTCATATTAACATTTCAACCACTGTGTGTTGCGGGTTAGAATAAACTCACAGCCAGCCATTTGTCAAAGACAATTGACAAGGAAGTGGTGGTTTTGATTCCCTCCTGTTCAAACGACCAGTGGTTTGTGTAGTTAATGCCCTTGTTGAGTACAACGGCATTTGGCGTGGCTGAGACTAGTGTATATCTCTGTGTTCAGAATGCTACAACGGTTGACAGGCCATAAATATTCATCAATTCCTTAATCTTTCTGTTCGTCCATCTGTTGTGCTGCACACTGTTGCACGCACAAATCTGACACGCAGATCTCAGTTCTTGGTTTCGTGGTTTTATTCTCGATGCCGCTTTCTTAACTGTCTTGTCTCTGTCTTAAGTCACTTTGTTCATTACGTCACGTCACTAGAAACTGTCTGTCTCGGTCCAGTCTGATTTGTGCAAGGACACAACACCATCTACCAAACATCCACCCATATATCTATCCATCATCCATCCATC
>JAWQFJ010018477.1:0-5000 GCA_034096865.1 Theodoxus fluviatilis
GTCTGTTGCACGTGAAAAGCCTGTTTCTACCTCGTCATGCTCGGATCAGTCAATCCAAATGGAGCACAAACATCACAGCAAAATGAGCTCTTCGGACTTGAATGCGATATAATGTTTTGTCATTTATAACATCACGAGTCTTCTGTGTCAGATAGTCAGTCACAGCAATCGCATATTCGCAACGTGGCGCGTAAGCACAATCCAAACACCGAAACTTTCTAGTGAAAAGTCCTAAAAGCTCACCAAAAAGGCAAAACACGAAAGCGGAGAGCTTACTTCAGAACGGTAACCGCTTCATAGCTGCTGTTTCATTGTCATCCCAGTATAACTATCAATGTAATCTCAATGTAATCAAAATAATCTCGTATTCAGCATGTTTCTAATCTCACTTCTTATTTAACCGGATGTCTATCCAAGATATCAGACATTCTCCTCAGTGTTCATTGAGACATTTTCCACATGGAGATAAAAAAGTTGAATGCTTTTACCATGCACTATTTAACTCCTTTACCATAATATTCTTTTCTACTGCATTTTCTAAATGCGTCCATGGAATTTCTTTACTCTTCCTTCCTGTCACTGTTTTTGCTTTCTTCGATGTGCTGAAGTCTTCAGGGAATCTTTCGCAATGAATGTCTCGCTTTTTTCTCTTTTCAGACGGTCCTAAGCCGCTTTGACTCAACATTTTCGGTCGTGAGCGGATTATGTCGATCTCCTGTGCAGCCCAGAGGAAACAGTTTCCATCTTAGTCAGGATTTAGGTGGTTTTGCGTGAACTTGCGGATTTTAAAGAGAAATTATCTGCGCCTGTTGCTCGGTGACATGTGCTTTCCAGCCTGCTTCCGTCGATGGTATCTCCAGGGGTTTTGTCTTCTCTTCTTTTTACACACAGCTACGTGCATTAGCGAAGACTTCATTTCCAAGCGAATCTCATTCTGACATTATGGAGAAAAAGAGATAGTGAAGAAGGTAAACTTTTAAAAATAAAGATGGCTTTCCCTCTCATAGGAGCAACTAGTTTCCTTTTTTTCCTCCTGAAGATCATACGCTCGTAAAACAGACAGAAGTGCATACACGTTTACGACAAATCAAAATCATATCAACATTTGCGTGATTGAGCAGTATTTCTCGTGCTCGTCTATCCCCCCGAAATATCTTAAAAAAAACAGCCCAACTCTCCAGATGAACACAACAATTTCTTTGTAACATGTGTTTGAATAAAAGTACACCATGGTGCAAGAAGAGTGTAATTTGCTCAAGTACCAAACGTTTCACTGTTTGGTCTTCTTTGGGCTTTGACGTGCAAACGACGTTCCTTCAACGTAGGCACAAGTTTCAGATAGATATATTACACCACAGTCTCTTCCTTGAGTTCGTCCATGAATTCGTCCTCTAGCACTGGCTGGTCGATAAAAAACAACCCAACACACTCATATACACGCATACACACACACACACTTACACACACCACACGCAAACACACACACACACACATACACACACACATCATGCACACACACACGCACGCACGCACGCACGCGCGCGCGCGCGCACACACACACAAGACTGGGACAGAACTGTATTTAGGTAAAACGGTCAAACGATACCTTTATATAGTTCTCCCATTCAAACAGCTTTGATTTTAATGATTTCATTGAGTTACCTGATAATCCAAAAGAGGGTTTTGTTAGCAAGCTTGTGAAATTCTGGACAATACACACTGTTTGAAATGCGATATCAATGTTTTATCAACGACACTGAAAAAAAGGTGCACAATTCAAAACAATTTTTGAAATGGCCAAGTGATCAGAGGTCAAAGTGCAAATCATTTTCAATCCGAGATACAGGTGGAAAGTGGCCACCTAAAACGCCTACCTTACCTATGCCGTTGCCATACTATTCAGCACTAACAGAGTTCAAGTTTCACACACCCCTGTGGGTTGGGGGTAAGACTCACCACCCATATACAGGCCGTTCGAAACAGACGAATAAACAGGGAATGAGTGATTTGACTTGCTCTACTCAACTCCAGTGATCTTTCATGATCAACGGCTTTACACAGCATACACAGGCTGAGAAACCATACATATTCACCCCTCCCTCCCTCCCTCGCTCCCTCCCTCCCTCCCTCCCTCCCTCCCTCCCTCCCTCCCTCCCTCCCTCCCTCCCTCCCTCCCTCCCTCCCTCCCTCCCTCCCTCCCTCCCTCCCTCTCTCCCTCCCTCCCTCCCTCCCTCCCTTCATCCCTCCCTCCCTTCATCCCTCCCTCCCTCCCTCCCTCCTTCCCTCCCTCCCTCCATCCGTCCCTTCCTCCCTCCCTCCCTCCCTCCCTCCCTCCCTCCCTCCCTCCCTCCCTCCCTCCCTCCCTCCCTCCCTCCCTCCCTCCCTCCATCCACCCATCCCTCCCTCCCTCCCTCCATACCTCCCTCCCTCCCTCCCTCCATCCATCCATTCATCCGTCCGTCCGTCCGTCCATCCATCCATCCATCTATTTATTCATCTATCCATTTATCCATTTATCCATTCATCCATCCTTCCGTCCATTCGTTTGTTCGTTCATTTATTCATTTAATATTCATTTAATATTCATTCATTCATTCATTCATTCATTCATTCAAATACTTCAGTATTATTATTTAATTTATTCATTTATTCATTCATTCAAATAAATCATTATTCATTCCTCCATTTATTCATTCAAGTATTACATGAGTTGTGTTGCACGTGCAACAGTGACAAGCTAGCAACCTGCCAAATGCCTGCGGTCGTTTAGAATAGTGTCAAATCCTAGACCGTAGAGTATCCTAAAACGTAGAGCGTGACCTGCTTGCATGTTATTAACATGAGGAAATATGGGTTTTCATCGTTTTCTTTCACCTTATTACCCGATCAAATGGTACTTTCCTCTAGAAATGTTTGTGTAATCACACGCAGCAAAGACAAAAATCTTTGGGTCCGAGATTTCATAAAACGCTCACCGTTACAACCGGCTAATCACAGTTAAGATAACAAGAATATGCGAGAGAAAGTCATCTCTGCGGGGCATTGTCCAATCACAAAATTTGGCGGGTGAACACGTCATGTTAATAATATGCAAGTAGGTCACGCTCTACGATTTAGGATATTCTACGGTCTAGGATATGACACTAGCACTAAAAAGTAAATGGAGACTATTTCGACCACTCAACATGTGCACAATGGCTTGAAGATGTTTTAGATCAGTAGGATTAGTTTCCTGTGTCCATGTGCTGATGCTGGATGGATAGTTGAACGGACGGACGGACGGACGGACGGACGGACGGACAGACGGACGGACGGACTGACGGGTGAATGGAGTTGTGCGGCCTATCAACCTTTGTAGGCTATTTAAAGCCATTGATAACGAAAAAAATCATCAGAGTTGGATAGAGTAAGAGAAAGTCAGGACATGATCTCGCATGCGGCCACACTTGGAGACCAGGGGCGGGTTTCAAAATGCGAAGATCTCGGTAGATCTACGTAGATCTCGCCGAATGGGCAGTTTCATTCTTTGCTTGCTATCGAGCCAATCGTAGACGAGCGTAGATTGAGCGAGGCAGCTTGAGAGGTGCCTAGCTTTTAAGATTCGAGACAAAAGTTCGTCGTGGATGCGTTGACCTGCATTCGATGTGTAAACTGTAGGAGGTTTCACGATCTATTAATGCATTCAACATACACCTTTGATAAATTAATGCTGTGCATGGCTTCTATTTTCTTTGGATGGGTTGCTAGTATCTCGAAATAGAGCGTTTTCTGAATGAACCGGCAACACGTCGGCCATTGAAATGTGGCCAGTTCACCTCTTGTCGTGACGTCTACGCATGCGCATTACTTCGTCACGTTGGGTAGTTTCTTTTTTAGCTAGCTCTTACTGCGAAGCAAGATCTTGCGACCAAGATCGACTACCTATTTTGAAACCCGCCCCAGCTCTTGCAATGCAGTGTGCTGTCCTGCGCAGTTGGTCCAGCTGTCCATTCAGTTTTCGGACACAACTGCTGGTTGTGGCCATGTCTTCTCTTCATGTGTGGTGATTTTTGCAGTCCTGGAGAACGTGCTTAACAGTCTCCTCTGCATCTCAACAACAACATGTCCTTGAGGGGGAAAGATGGAGTTTTCGGTGCATGTGGTATCTCAGACTGCATTGCCCAATCCTCAGTCAGACGATTGTCACTTGTTCTTGTCTGGATAGCTGGTGGTAGCTGTCCTTCGGCGGTTGTGTTCAATACTTGAATACGAGTTTATACAGATTGGTCAGTCACAGACGCCATTCTCTGAGGAGGGACTGGGATATATATCCAGTATGCAGATACACAACGCCAAACTACAAACTACAGAACCGAAGAGGAAGCCCTCATCCACGCAGCAAACACCATCAGCAGCAAGGTGGACGGAGATTCTCGAGTTTTTTTCCTCAAGGATGCCATGTAGGTGCTCCAGGCAATGCAGAACAGCAAGCTCCCCTACTTGGAAATGGCACGCTGAACAATATCTCCCTAGTCAGTCGTCTCTGACGAATCGCGTTGGCAGACGCTGACACTGATGTCTCCAGATCTTTGGAGAGAACCGCGATTGGCTCACATAGAAAAAGACATTGGATGACGGTGAAAAATTGAAAAGAAACCTATACACTGCTCTACTGCGACCAAAATACTCATTTCCACGTCATACGCTTCCACCGAAGACTCGAATGTTTTAACCTCGCCGAGATATCTTACAAACAACTCAGAGATGAAGTTGCGATGATGAAATGAGACCTTGCGGCTCTACTCTACGTCCGAAATGTGTGATGTCATCTGTACACGCAATCTTTCACTTTGTCTCAGAAAATTGAGACAGAAAAATTGGCGGATGAAAAAAAAAGAGTGAGACAGAGAGAAAAGCAAGAGAGAAGAAGCAGGAGGAGGAGGAGGAGGAGGAGGAGGAGGAGGAGGACGAGGAGGAGGAGGAGCAGCAGCAGCAGCAGCAACAGAAGAAGACGAAGAAGA
>JAWQFJ010018479.1:0-15000 GCA_034096865.1 Theodoxus fluviatilis
TCATTCGTACATTCATTCATTCATTGTCTTCAGAAGTGGGCACTCACCGTCCAGCCGCCTCCATCAGTGGTCATGTCACAGAAGGCCTTGAACGGGTTTCCAGTGTCAGGGTCCAGTTCGTAGACACCGGACGTCTTGTTGCCGGCTTGGTAGTGGGCAAGACAATTCGCGGGTCCTGAACAAGAAGACAGCAAGTCATATTAATGTGCGAGGCGCAGGTCCGTGGTTCGATCCCTGGGACGGGAGAAATCCGGATTATTTCATGCTGTTTCCCAATTAGGCGGCTACTCTGTGTCATTTCTATGTAGTGTAACCTTCTGTGTGCGTGCATGAGTATGAATGTATAAGGTGAACATCTATATGCACCTTCCCCTCTGTGTGGCTGTGGGAGCGTTGGTTCAACGTCTTGGATGCACCTTCCCCTCTGTGTGACTGTGGGAGCATTGGTTCAACGCCTATGATGTGCAACAACTCCAAACAATCGTCCCAAAAGGAGCGTCCTCATCCTTCCATCATCTATACAGTATAGATCTCCAGCTCCTGGCAGCCCCATCTCCAGTAATCTCCCCTCCTGCATAGTGCACAGTCAGCTCCTGGCAGCCCCTTATCCAGTAGTCTCCCCTCCTGCAGGAGTGCATAGTCAGCTCCTGGCAGCCCCATCTCCAGTAGTCTCCCCTCCTGCAGGAGTGCATAGTCAGCTCCTGGCAGCCCCATCTCCAGTAGTCTCCCCTCCTGCAGGAGTGCATAGTCAGCTCCTGGCAGCCCCATCTCCAGTAGTCTCCCCTCCTGCAGGAGTGCACAGTCAGCTCCTGGCAGCCCCATCTCCAGTAGTCTCCCCTCCTGCAGGAGTGCATAGTCAGCTCCTGGCAGCCCCATCTCCAGTAGTCTCCCCTCCTGCAGGAGTGCATAGTCAGCTCCTGGCAGCCCCATCTCCAGTAGTCTCCCCTCCTGCAGCAGTGCATAGTCAGCTCCTGGCAGCCCCATCTCCAGTAGTCTCCCCTCCTGCATGAGTGCACAGTCAGCTCCTTGCAGCTCCATCTCCAGTAGTCTCCCCTCCTGCAGTAGTGCATAGTCAGCTCCAGTAGTCTCCCCTCCTGCATGAATGCATAGTCAGCTCCTGGCAGCCCCATCTCCAGTAGTCTCCCCTCCTGCAGGAGTGCATAGTCAGCTCCTGACAGCCCCATCTTCAGTAGTCTCCCCTCCTGCAGGAGTGCATAGTCAGCTCCTGACAGCCCCATCTCCAGTAGTCTCCCCTCCTGCAGGAGTGCATAGTCAGCTCCTCAACCTCTACTCGCCTATTGAAACCCTGTCTTTTGACAGGCGGATTTAGGCAAGCAAGCTTTGGCATTGGATTATGTGCGAGGCAAAGTGCCGTGGTTCAATCCCTGGGACAGGATAAATCTAAATTATTTCTCGCAATTTTCCAGTCGGAGGCCACTCCGTGTCATTACAATGTGTTGTAATCCTGTGTGCGGGTGAATAAGTATGAATGTACAAGGTGAAAATATATGATGAATCTTCCCCTCTGTGTGACTATGTGAGTGTTGGTTCAACGTATATGACGTGCCAAAAAGACACACCACACAATCGTTCTAGAACATTCCATCATGTTTACAATATAAATATATCATTATTATGTTTACCAATAAAACATCCGAAAACAAAAAACAACGTAAACAACAGAGAACGAGATAAAATGAGTAGGACAAAGGCGACGACGACAACAACCATCACCCACAACAACCACATCCACCATAACAACAACCACCACAACAACATTCACAACAATAACTACTATCAGCACCACTACCACCACCACCAACAACCACACCCATCATAACAACAATCATTACAGCAACAATTACAGAGACCACAGGAACATCCACAACAATAACCACCATAACAACAACCACCACAACAACATTCACAACAATAACTACTATCAGCACCACTACCATCACCACCAACAACCACAACCACCATAACAACAACCATTACATATACCACAACAATAACTACTATCAGCATCACTACCATCACCAACAACAACCACAACCACCATAACAACAACCATTACAGCAACAATTACAGAGACCGCAGCCACATCCACAACAATAACCACCATCACAATCTCAACCACCATGACAACAACCACTACAACAACCGTCACACAGACCACAACAACATCCATAACAACAACTACTATCAGCACAACTACCACCACCACCAACAATCACAACCACCATAACAACAACCACCACAACAACATCCACAACAATAACTACTATCAGCACCACTACCACCACCACCATCAACCACAACCACCATAACAACAATCACTACAGCAACAATTACAGAGACCACAGCCACAATCTCAACAACCATCACGCAGACAACAACAACATCCATAACAACAACTACTATCAGCACAACTACCACCACCACCACCAACCACAACCACTACAGCAACAATTACAGCGACCACAGCCCCATCTACAACCTCAACCACCACTACAACAACCACTAAACATACCACAACCACAACCACCATAACAACAACCATTATAGCAACAATTACAGCGACCACAGCCCCATCTACAACCTCAACCACCACTACAACAACCACTAAACATACCACAACCACAACCACCATAACAACAACCATTATAGCAACAATTACAGAGACCACAGCCACATCCACAACAATAACCACCATCACAATCTCAACCACCATGACAACAACCAATACAACAACCATCACACAGACCACAACAACATCCATAACAACAACTACTATCAGCACCACTACCACCACCAACACCAACCACAACCAATACAGCAACAAATACAGAGACCACAGCCACATCCACAACAATAACCACCATCACAACCTCAACCACCACTACAACAACCATTAAACAGACCACAACAACATCCACTACAACTACCTCCACAACAGCAACCACCACAAAATCAATGACCACAAAATCAACCATAATAACAGCCACAAAAAACAACTACAACTGCAATTACAATTAACAGCTGCACCAGCAATAACTGAAACGACAACAAGTAAAACAACATCCAAAACAAAAACAACAACCATCACCATAACCACCACCACCAATAATCACAACAGCAACAACAGCAGAAGCAACATCAATGACGACGACAATGACAACAACATATACCCACACACAATACAACCAGCAGCCAGATCGAATCAACTCAGTATCTCCACAATACAATCATCATCATCATCATCATCATCATCATCATCATCATCATCATCATCATCATCATCATCATCATCATCATCATCATCATCATCATCATCATCATCATCATCATCATCATCATCATCATCATCATCGTCATCATCACATTACCCCTGCATCCCTTGTAGAAGTGGTAGCCAGGACTGGGCACCGTGACGTCACTGGTGTTGAAGCCTGCGTACACCCTGCAGTCCGCCTGCTGTCCACTGAAGGCCAGACTTCGACAGTCCGGCCCCTGCAGTGCCAGACACCTGCTGGCACACTGCTGCAGACTGCGGACGTTGGTCAGTCTCACCACGGGGTCCTGACTGGGCACCAAGTCTTTGAGAACCAGATCGAAGCCGCAGTTTTGGTGTGCAGGAGTTGCTGCCATCCCGGTCCAGGTCAGAGAGAGGAGGAACGTGAAGCGCAGCAGTCGAAGATCTCCGTGAAGAGGCGGAATCATTTTGGAATGAGGAAGGTGTTCTGAAATTAGAATTTTCTTTTGGTTAAATATTTAATTGGAAAATTAAGAAGTTCTTCGTGCATAAGTGGAATCATATTGATATGAGGAGAGTGTTCTGAAATTTGAAAGTATTTTTCTGTTAAAAGATTTAATTTAAACATGGAGAAGTTATCCATGCAGAAGTGGAATCATATTGGTATGAGTAGGGTGTTCTGAAATTTAAATTTATTTTTCCTGTTAGAGGATTTAATTGGAACAAGGAGGTCTCCATGCAGAAGTGGAATGATATGGATATGAAGAGAGTGTTCTAAAATTGGAAATGCTTTTTTCCGTCAGAAGATTTAATGGGGAAAATGAAGAAGTGATCTATTAGATTAAAACAATTTTAAAGAGCAGAAACAACTCAAACACATTGATGGAAACAACGGTCAAGTCATCCCGAGCCAGGACTGAACCACAGCACCTCATCGCCGTACACTAGTGCCTACAGGTCGAGCCACTACGCCCTACCTACCTTCACCATCACCACCACCTTCATCATCACCACCACCACCGTCACCACCATCACCACCGCCATCACCACCACCACCGCCAATACCACCACCACCACTACCATCGCCACCACCACCACCACCACCACCACCAATACCACCACCACCACCACCACCACCACCACCACCACCACCACCACCACCACCGCCACCGCCGCCACCACCATCACCATCACCATCACCACCACAACCACCATTACCACAACTTTCATCAACCACCGACCCAAACTCACCCCCGACCCATAAAAATGGTGTTCATCTGCAAAAACACATCTCTGTTGAGGTGTTTCATCACAAAGTGACAGATCAGACACATTACAATACAAGAATACATTGTTAGAGAAGCGAAAGAAGGCACAATGTGCGCCTCAAAATGATTTTTTAAAAACATTTCTACCCTCGTATTTTCCTGCAGTAATAAATAATAGTGCCCTCGTCCTTTCCTTTTGTAACAATGCTAAACAGGAAGGAAGAAACGACCGGGCAAACGAAAGAAAAAACCGAATGAATAAATGAATAAACAATGAGTGAATAATAAATAAATGAGTGGCTGAGTGAGTGAGTGAATGAATGAATGAATGCATGAATGAATGAATGAATGGATGGATGGATGGATGGAAAAGTGAATGAATGAATGAATGAATGTATGAATGAATGAATGAATGAGTACATAGATGGAAAAGTGAATGAATGAATGAATGAATGAATGAATGAATGAATGAATGAATGAATGAATGAATGAATGAATGAATGAATGAATGAATGAATGAATGAATGAATTCGACCTGTCAGCCTTTCTGGATTATGTAAGGTCATTTGATCAGGAAAATCACTCGAGCTGCTTTGAAACGAGCACGTGAAGCCACGATTTCCCAACCACTCGGGCTGCTTTGAATACGTATACGGGAAGCCACGTTTTCCCAAGTTATTTGCCCCAACCCACAGGGGAGGCTACACATTAAGAAAAAAATGTTTACACTTGCCGTTCTTTCAGCCAAAAAAAGATAATGATGTTTCGTATTACAATGCAATACAATACAATACAATACAATACAATACAATACAATACAATACAATACAATACAATACAATACAATGCAATGCAATACAATGCAACGCAACACAATACAATACAAATTCAATGCAAGACAACACAATACAATACAATACAATGCAATACAATACAATACAATACAATACAATACAATACAATACAATACAATACAATACAAGACAATACAATACAATACAAGACACGACAAGACACGAAAAGACACGAGAAGACACGACAAGACAAGACAAGACAAGACAAGACAAGACAAGACAAGACAAGACAAGACAAGACAAGACAAGACAAGACAAGACACGACAAGACAAGACAAGACACGACAAGACAAGACAAGACAAGACAAGACAAGACAAGACAAGACAAGACACGACAAGACAAGACAAGACAAGACAAGACATGACAAGACAAGACAAGACAAGACAAGACAAGACAAGACAGGACAAGACAAGACAAGACAAGACAATACTTTACTTTATTTAAGCTTCCATGATAGGAGAATTGCTTTGCAGTTCTCTTGTAATGGCATAGTAGAGGGGGGGGGGGGATGCTACCTGAAAATGTCCCTCTAGGGATGATAATTTTTACAACTATTTGTGTCAGTGTTTGATGTCTCAAACGTCAAATAAATGAACTCTAATTTAGAAAAAAAAGTTTCTCATTTTACAATGCCTATTTTCATGAATGGAATTGACGATCCTGTGGAAGTAGTAATCAGGAAGGTTCTTCCATAGAGTCTTGGCTTTATCACTTCCTTTGTAATTTCTTTGCTTCTGTCAAATTTGAATCCGGCTGAGCAAAAAACCAACATTTCTCCTATCACAGGCTGTTTTTATCCAGCTGAGCCGAATTCGTTGTCATTTGAAAGGTACTTGGATACCTGCATGTTATTAATGTTACGATACAAAGATACTGAATGTTATGTTTGTCTGATACATCATGTCACGACCTACGAATAATCATGATGATACTCTTTCATCAGTAGATCTTTAAACAAATAAATGAGAAAAAATGCTAGTCACACCCAACGCTTGAAAAGCAGTTAACGAATCTACCTCACATGAAAGGATTGGGTTGAAGTTTTTGGAGGATATAAACTAAACTAATCTCTAGAATACCTCAGCACACACACACACACACACACACACACACACACACACACACACACACACACAAACACAAACACACACAAACACAATCACACACATACGCACACAAAGAGAAGAGAGAGAGAGAGAGAGAGAGAGAGAGAGAGAGAGAGGGAGAGGGAGAGAGGGAGAGGGAGAGAGATATGGAGAGAGAGAAAGAGAGAGAAAGAGAGGGAGAGAGAGAGAGAGAGGGGGGGGAAGGGAGAGAGATATATGGAGAGAAATATGGAGAGAGATAAGGAGAGAGTGATATGGGAAGAGAGAGAGAAAGAAAGAGAGAGAGAGAGAGAGAGAGAGATTGATGGCTTTATTAAGGCCGACGACCCATCGTACATAAAAGGTAACGTATAATCATGGAAAATGTTACAGATGTACATAGACCGCAATCAAAATGATTTTCCGTCTACATTGATATACATATGTAAGTAGTATACATGTACATTGTTATAGCCCCTAGAGTGCATGGCATTGAAATCAATCGCATATTTACACTTTGAAATTTAGAATTATCTACATCATCTTACAAGTATATAGTCTATCATGGTACAAAATCCCCAGAATCTATGACATTAGAAGTTATCGTATATTTACAGTCAAAGGTGCCTTTATTGCAGATCAAAAAGATAATACAGTCAATCGTTGGATCATTCATCCTATACTTGATTACTTGGAGAATTTGCCAAAATTTCACTGCGTAGTTTAAAAGCACAAATTAGAAAGAGAGAGAGAGAGAGAGAGAGAGAGAGAGAGAGAGAGAGAGAGAGAGAGAGGGGGGGGGCTGAGAGAGAGAGGGAGAGAGAGAGGGAGAGGAGGAGAGAAAGAGGGAGAGAAAGAGAAAGAGAGAGAGAGGGAGAGAGAGAGAGAGAGAGACAGAGACAGAGAGACAGAGACAGAGAGAGACACAGAGAGAGAGAGACAGAGAAAGAGAGAAAGGGGTGAGATGAAATGCATGCAACAACTGAACGAGTATACACATATATTTCATCTGAGGGTAGTAAAACACAACATAATTTTCCCTAAGAATGTTAACACCTCCGGGGAAATTTCTAACGTGCTGATTTGATCGCACTTTTGGCAACTCTCAGGTGGTTAAGGAACTAATACGATCCAAGCTAGTATCGTTCATTTCTATAAAAACCATTGCGAGGTAATTGAAAATTATCTGCTCCATTTGCCACTTTTTAGCGACAACAAAAAGTTGAAAATTCTTTAAGTTGTTTCAAGGACACGTTTTCACTCAGACTAATACAAAAACAGCAACGTCATATTTGAATACTATAACACATAGTTTAAATTCATGTAACGGCAGATAAAACTCTGAAATGTGATAAGACATTCTAAATTAAATCATTTCAGTATTTTCTCATTCTGTTAATAAAACATTTTCAAATGACGTGAAATATTTCAAATAGATCACAAAATGATGCTTCCATGATAATCCCAAGTATTGAGGAATTTTCTCATCTGCCTAAGACATTGAAACGAGAACCCACCTTCTACATCCACGTAACGGGGACTGTCAAGTGGCTGAGCTTTCCTCGAAGTGGACGCCACCTGCGAGTCTAGCGTACTTTTAAAGCACTCCATGGGAACGAAGGTTGATCGATGGCTACATCACTGTAAAGATTCCTAATGGCTACAGCCGTCTCACGTGAAGCTGACCACGTCCATGTTGAAAAGCCGTCCTCTGTATTGCATTTGAAAATCGATGATGGGTGTTGTCCCGATATGTAACCTTAGTAAATTCCACGCAAGGAACAGGGACTTCAGGAAACATAGAAGCTGGTTTGATCAATCGATCCAGAAGCCCTGATATACGTGTCGTGTAGGTCTCTGTTGACCTACCGATTACTGTAGTTGTTTTTGTCCACGTCACTATGTGCTCTCGTATGTGGTTAAATTGATACCTGTGTTTGGTCTCCCCTTTTGATCGAACAATCGATGAGAGCCAATCGACGTGGAGATGGCCAGCAGACGATTAGGAGAGGTGAGTGCTTTCCATTGATTAGACAAACATGGTCGTTCACCTAATTAAAAAAGCCGAACGTGCCTGTAGGCGGTGTTCTAGTCACAAACTTTACGAATCCATTTGTGTCAACATGGATGCATAGTGCACAGAGAGAGAGAGAGAGAGAGAGAGAGAGAGAGAGAGAGAGAGAGAGAGAGAGAGAGAGAGAGAGAGAGAGAGAGAGAGTAAAAGATAGAGAGTTAAAGAGGGAGGGTACGAGAGAGAGAGAGAGAGAGAGAGAGAGAGAGAGAGAGAGAGAGAAGATTCAAGCATGTGAATTTCTGCTTTGGGTTATCTATGCACAGCGGAATATTCCAATGCTTTGAAAAGTATCGCACAAGCATCTGCAGATCTGTGAGCACTTTCATCATACCATGCATTGAACAGTCGATAGATAGTCATGCGAATGACAGGAGTCAATCAGTAACCTAGTGGATTCTGAGTTCCCTTGCACTGGGCTGAGAAGGGGAGGGAGGGGGGAGGGGGGGAGGGGGCGAGGAGGTGGAAGGAAGAGGGGGGGGGGGGGGATAATGAGACAGATGGGAAAGACCTCAGGTGCATTTTTGTGAGGGACGGTATTCATGCGGAGGGGAGGGCAAGGCAGGGCAGGGCAGGGTAGGGCAGAGGATGGGAGGGGAAGGCAGGGCAGGGCAGGGCAGGGCAGGGCAGGGGATGGAAGGAGAGGGTAGGGCAGGGAGGGGAGGGGAGGGCAGGGTAGCGGAGGGGAGGGGAGAAGATGGCAAGGGAGGGCAGGGCAGGGGATAGAAGGAGAGGGTAGGGCAGGGAGGGGAGGGGAGGGCAGGGTAGCGGAGGGGAGGGGAGAGGAGGGCAAGGGAGGACAGGGCAGGGGAGGACAGGGCAGGGTAGCGGATGGGAGGGCAGGGGAGAGCAGGGCAGGGGAGTGGAGGGGAGGGCAGGGGAGCGGAGGGGAGGGCAGGGCAGGGCAGGGCAGGGCAGGGCAGGGCAGGGTAGTGCAGAGCAGGGCAGGGCAGGGTAGTGCATGGTAGGGCAGGGCATGGCAGGGGAGGGGAGGGCAATGCAGGGCAGGGAAGGGAAGGGGAGGGCAGGGGAGGGTAGAGCAGGGGAGGGCAGGGCAGGGTAGGGGAGGGAAGGGAAGGGGAGGGGAGGGGAGGGGAGGGAGGGGAGGGGAGGGGAGGGGAGGGGGGGGGGGAAGGGAGGGGAGGGGAGGGGAGGGGAGGGGAGGGGAGGGGAGGGGAGGGGAGGGGAGGGGAGGGGAGGGGAAGGGAGGGGAGGGGAGGGGAGGAGAGGGCTGGGGGGGGGGGAGGGCAGGGGAGGTGAGGGGAGGGCAGGGGAGGTGAGGGGAGGGCAGGGGAGGGAAGAGATGTTGGGGTGAAAGATACAAAGAACGGTGGACGGCGACAAATGTGGGAGAGACCATGAGAAACCAGCAAGATAGAAACGACGTTTTGGATGTCAACATCCAACTCATCCACGAGAAATATGCTTTTGCACATTTTCATGCCAGACCAAAGACGTACATTTCCGTCAATACAGATCACAAACATCACCTGGTAGGCCAAGGTTTCGTCCCCACGCTCGTCAAGTACTCGTGCATCCAAAATCGAAACAGACTACCTGACACCTTATAGGCGTACAGGTGACCCCAGTGTAGGAAAAACACATAGACAGCTTTTGGCCTCACCGTGTTATTCCACAGCTATGATTTGGAAATTTCTGTTGAGTAGTCTGTCTTGAGTATCAATGAAACTCATGCATCTCTCTGTATCTCTGCTGCAAACGATTCTCAGATCTATACATGTAAATCAAGTCTTTACTGCTGTTTCTTACAATTTCAGCCACAAAACTTGACAACATATATTTCCGTGCCGTGGTGTTTGTACATTACAAGAAGAGAAGGAAAGAGCCATATCTCTGGAGACCAAGGTTTTTCAGGACATGTCCCCATCACAAGCTACCGCGAGAAAATGGGTCACCAGATTCGAGTTTTTCAGACGCAATCCTAAACGCATCGTACGCGATATTCTCGTGGGACCAGAAGTGCATTTCGTTTAGAAAATTATTTTTTAAAACTAGAGAGTTCTCTGAGAGCGCAAATGTCTACCAAGGAAACCCCGTTTCTCTTCCATGGTCTGTAATATTTATTCAGGCAGGATGTAATGCTAGGCAGGTCTAATTCAATGACGTTGAGTTCATTTTCCTCGCCGAAAGCATATATCTCTGAGTGCGCAATGCATACGACGCCGTCATCAATAGTTTGACGTCATCAATTGTTTGACGTCATCAACATCGCAATTTGCGATAACATTTTTCTTTTTGTTTGCAATTCCAAATCAAAATCACAGATAAACTCCAAAATTTGATAGATTTTTCCTTGTATAAAATCCTGACCTTTTACCAAATTTCACCAGGAACTGTTTTGAACGCTTTGAGTTATTTTGCTAAATAATTAACTAACTGATTAACTGAAGAAGCGGAGGTAAAAATTATACATGACAGCTGACAGCTGACAGCGAGCGCTTAACAAGCCCATACTTTTTTTCTCCTGCATGAACCCGCCCACGTCAGCGATAGCCATGAACGCATATCGTTTCATTGATTTCTCATCGACGTTCAACGCCATACATCCATCTTTGCTTAACGACAAGCTGTGCCATTTCGACATCAATACATGCACACGGCAATGGAGGCTCGACGTTCAACGCCATACATCCATCTTTGCTTAACGACAAGCTGTGCCATCTCGACATCAATACATGCACACGGCAATGGAGGCTCGACGTTCAACGCCATACATCCATCTTTGCTTAACGACAAGCTGTGCCATTTCGACATCAATACATGCACACGGCAATGGAGGCTCGACGTTCAACGCCATACATCCATCTTTGCTTAACGACAAGCTGTGCCATTTCGACATCAATACATGCACACGGCAATGGAGGCTCGACGTTCAACGCCATACATCCATCTTTGCTTAACGACAAGCTGTGCCATTTCGACATCAATACATGCACACGGCAATGGAGGCTCGACGTTCAACGCCATACATCCATCTTTGCTTAACGACAAGCTGTGCCATCTCGACATCAATACATGCACACGGCAATGGAGGCTCGACGTTCAACGCCATACATCCATCTTTGCTTAACGACAAGCTGTGCCATCTCGACATCAATACATGCACACGGCAATGGAGGCTCGACGTTCAACGCCATTCATCTATCTTTGCTTAACGACAAGCTGTGCCATTTCGACATCAATACATGCACACGGCAATGGAGGCTCGACGTTCAACGCCATTCATCCATCTTTGCTTAACGACAAGCTGTGCCATTTCGACATCAATACATGCTCACGGCAATGGAGGCTCGACGTACAACGCCATACATCCATCTTTGCTTAACGACAAGCTGTGCCATTTCGACATCAATACATGCACACGGCAATGGAGGCTCGACGTTCAACGCCATACATCCATCTTTGCTTAACGACAAGCTGTGCCATTTCGACATCAATACATGCACACGGCAATGGAGGCTCGACGTACAACGCCATACATCCATCTTTGCTTAACGACAAGCTGTGCCATTTCGACATCAATACATGCACACGGCAATGGAGGCTCGACGTTCAACGCCATACATCCATCTTTGCTTAACGACAAGCTGTGCCATTTCGACATCAATACATGCACACGGCAATGGAGGCTCGACGTACAACGCCATACATCCATCTTTGCTTAACGACAAGCTGTGCCATTTCGACATCAATACATGCACACGGCAATGGAGGCTCGACTTTCAACGCCATTCATCCATCTTTGCTTAACGACAAGCTGTGCCATTTCGACATCAATACATGCACACGGCAATGGAGGCTCGACGTTCAACGCCATACATCCATCTTTGCTTAACGACAAGCTGTGCCATTTCGACATCAATACATGCACACGGCAATGGAGGCTCGACTTTCTTGTGACCCATCGGTGCCTCGAGATCCTCCACTCTGACTATCAGCACGGGTGCCCCCCAGGGCTGCGTTCTTTCGCCCACGTGTCATCCCATCTACAGAATCCGACAGTACCTCCTGCCACGAATCTGTCTACCTCTACAAGTAAGCTGATGATGCGGTAAATGTAGGATCGATCTCAGCCAACATGGCATCAGAATATCGCAAATTAATCAGCCACCTTTCCGCCTGGTGCGACCAGCACAACCTCCAGCTGAATGCCAAGAAGACAAAAGAAGTGATCATCGACTTCAGACGGAACAAAGATCCACTACTGCCAGTCCACATCAACAACGAAGCAGTCGAGACAGTGAAGCACTTCAAATATCTCGGTGTTCAGGTCGCAAACACTCTTAGCTGGACAGTGCATATAACCTCCACTGTCAAAAAATGCCGCCTGCTACGCAAATTCGGGATCCGAAGCAGCATCCTGTCAGCGTTCCATCAGGCAGCGATCCAGAGCGCGATGACGGCATCATGGGATCTGTGTATGGGGCCCCGGAGCGACAAAGGCAGATCTGACACGGCTCCATCGGCTGCAGAAGGGGGCAACTAGAATTACAGAAGAACACACCACAGCTGTTGAGGAGCTGATCGTCTTGCAGGTTGAGAGAAAGGCACAGAAAATCGATTCACAGAAGACTCACCACTGTCACATTTCTTTCAGCCCTTAAAATCCGGACGACACCTGCAAAACTACAAGACATGGACAACCCGAATAAAAAAACAAACTCGTTTATCCCAAAAGCAGTTTTTATTTTAAATCAGGCAGGATGCGAAATGGAGAGAGAGAAGATTGAGAGAGAGAGAGACAGAGGGGAATTTCCTGTGCACTGCTTGCGTGCAGCACGTGCATTGCGTGTGACTACTGTTCCTGCGTCTATCGTGCCGGACCCTGGGGCAACACCAGTCTTTGCGTCAGACACATAACAACGGGAAACTGTGAGTTGGCTGTGAGGACTGATGCCATTTCGTGTCTCTCTGACCTTTCCATCCTCTCTCCTCTCGCTGTCTGCCCGCTACCTGTTCCATTATGGAGTGTTTCATTTGCGCCAATTCATATGGTGTCTTCATTCTACGGTTTGGGAGTAAGAATCAACCTACCGGGGTTTGGGGGTAAGAACAGATTTGAATTATTCAAAAGAATAATCGAGCCTTCTTCGGGTATATATACATGTATACTGGTGTATACTAACATTAATTTATCTTTTTAGTTTCCTTCGACCCCGGCCCCACCCCACCCCTATTTTGGGGAGGTACTTTCCAGTCAGTCATTGGTCTAACATCTTGGCTAGCGCCTGTTTGTTTATTAATTTGTTCGTTCATTCACTCGTTCATTCATCTGTTTATCCATCAATTGATTCATCAATCTCATTGCCCGTGCAAGCATCAGACCGTTCCTTATTTTATTCCTTGTTCTGTTTGTTCGTTTATTTCATCCTGAATTGTTTATTCATTCATGGATCCATTAATTCGTTAATCCCATCCCATCCCATCCCATCCATTCGTTCGTACGTTCGTGCGTATATTCGTTCATATATTCGTTCGTTTGTTTGTTAATTCATTCATTCATCATACGTCATACATTTCAGCAGGCGAGTCAAAGCATCGAGTCTGCAAGTTGGCCATGAACAGGACCCCAACAATTCTGACAGGTTTAATTCTGAATGCGCATGACAACATTTTATCTTACCTTGACCTTCGCAACCTCGTCTCACTCAGCAAGGTATGCAGTTCGTGGCGGGATACCGTCGACTTCTGCGAGGTCTGGAGAAAGACAACTCTCATTGTGAACCCCGGAGCAATGAACGTAAGAAACACATGGAACTCCATTGACAAGAGACGGGTGCCCCAAGTCGTGGTCAAAGGTCACGAGGAGATCGAAAAGGTCAAAGAGTTCATTATGCGTTTGCCCAGCTCCGTGACGACACTGAAAGTGAAGCACTCCACATGCTTCCAGACGGAAGACCAGGAGGTGTTCCGGGAGGACAAACCCGACTTAGACACTGGTCCTCGGAGGCTAAACATGAGATCCCTGGATTACATCGCTGCTCGGGCGGAGAATCTGACGGTCCTGAGCATTGCTTGCAGCGCCATGGAAAGCATCACAGAGGGACTTGATGCTGTCGGACAACATCTCCGCCAGTTAAAAGTTCTTAGGATGGTCTCTCTCCAAAACATTCACGCTTTTTCCGTGAAAGGTCTGGCACCAAAATATAGCATGGGTCTCGCTCATCTACCTCTACCCTTGACCGATCTTCGACTGCTCGGGTTTGAAGGAATGGCAGACGAAAACCTCCGAGACATCTATAAGATGTTCAGGGGATCAGTGACGACTCTGTGCATCTCTCATTGCAAAGTTGAGTTCGAGAGGATGCAAGCAATGAAAAACTTGAAAGCGTTGTCAATTCGAAACTGTGATCTGGGTTCACGCGGCCTCACCAATATTCGCCCAACTTGTTCAGCCTTGAAAACTCTGGACTTGAGTCGAGTTAAAGCGGCCGAATTTTCAAG
>JAWQFJ010018479.1:25000-46184 GCA_034096865.1 Theodoxus fluviatilis
CTGCTCCCGTCTGGGCGAGTACCAGATCTACCGCGACATCTACAAGACCCGGAGCCTCGGTCATCCCAACGTGGTCAGGGTCAGGGAGGCCATCCTCTCCAACAACGAGCTGCACTTCGTCATCGACTACATGCCAGAGAACCTCCGCAGGATGATCGAGAACAGGGACAAACTCTTCGCAGACATCCAGGTGAGGATGATCACCAAACAGATTCTTCAAGGTCTGCAGTTCATAAACGACCAGGGGTTCTTCCACAGAGACATCAAGCCGGAAAACATCCTATGCGACGGGTTGGATTCGGTCAAGATCGGGGACTTCGGCGAAGCTCGGAAGATCAACGGCTGCTATCCGTACACGGCTAACATCGCCACGCGATGGTACCGGGCACCTGAGCTCCTTCTCTGCACTGACCACTACAGCTGGCCGGTGGACATCTGGGCTGTGGGGTGCATCATGGCGGAGCTGTATACCCTGTCGCCGCTGCTTCCGGGGAGGACGGAGCTAGAGCAGATCTCGCTCATCTGCACGTTCCTGGGTACGCCGACGCGAGACGCCTGGGAGGAAGGGTGGAGGCTGGTCCACGCCAAGAACCTGAGGTGGGAGGCATGCAAACCGCAGGACATCAACGCCAAGTTTCGCGGCGCGTCCAGGGAGGGTCTGAAGATCCTCAAGTTGATGCTGGCCTGGGACCCCTACCAGAGACCAAAAGCATCGGATGCACTCATGTACGGGGCGTTCCAGCCCGTCGTCTGGGAACCTGAAAGACTTAAGAAGACGGGGCATGCGTTCGTGGATGCAAGCCGCCACGAGTAAGAAAGCCTCTGACAAACCCCTTCCTCTTGACCATCCGCCGCGAGGTGGAGAGTCCCATGAAACAGGTGATCGAAGCGAAGGTGGACATTCCCCGGCGCCATGCTGAGAGGGACGGCACTGACCACCTGGACCTCTCGTCCAAGACTTCCTCCAAGGACCACCACCGGGAGAGAGAGAGCGGCAGGGAGCCACAGACCGCTTCCAGCGAGATGGAGACGTACATCAACATCCTCAGGGCGAAAGTCAGGGAGAACTGCGAGTCCATGCCCGAGTATTTGCTGGATGAGTCGGCCATGCCCAACTTGAAACCTCCAAAGTCCACGCATAAATCCAAGAAGAAGAACAGGAGAGATGTTTCGACTGTAGACAGATGGAAAGATTAGCTTTCCCAATATTTTATTCCTGAAATCGGGGCAGAAATTCAAGACGAACAGGAGAGCTGTTTCGACGGCAGACATACAGAAACATTACCTTTCCCAATCTCTGATTTCTAAATTCTGTGCAGAAATTCAAGAAGAGGAACAGGTGAGATGTTTCGACGGCAAACAGACGGAAATATTAACTTCCCCAAGATTTGATTGCTGAAATCAAAGCAGAAATTTAAGAACAAGATAGATCATAATTCGATGGCAGACAGACGGAAATATTAACTTCCGAAAGATTTCATTCTTAATATCAAAACACAAATCTAAGAAGAATTTAATATATATTTTAACCGCAGAAAGACAGAAAGATTAGCTTCCCCAAGTTCTGATAGCTGAAATCAAATCAGAAATCAAAGAAGAACGAGACAGTTGTTTCGACGGCAGACAGACGGAGAGATTAACTTCCCCCTATATTTTGTTCCTGATATCGAGGCAGAAATCCAAAGATATGAATTGGATAAATATGTCGACAACAGACGTACGGAATGATCAAGAATGTCTACATTCTCATTTTACGTTTTTCGAAAATATTCGAGACAGCCAGAAGAAGTATAGAAGAGATATTTCGAAGACAGACAGACGGAAAGATTAACGTCCACAATATTTGATTCCTGAAAACGAAACAGAAACCCAAGAAGAAAAACTAAAGAGCAGACAGACGGAAAGATGAACTTTCCTATATTTTGTTCCTGAAATCGAGGCAGATATCCAGAGAGAAGAATTGGAGAAATATTCGACAGCAGACGTACAGAAAGATCAGCATAGTCTACGTGGTCATTTAACGCTTTCTGAAAATGTTTGAGACTGCCAGGAGAAGAATGCGAGAGATATTTCGAAGGCAAGACAGACGGAAAGATTAACTTCCACAACTTCCGATTTTTAAAATCAAAGCAGAAATCCACGAAAACGTGCACAAGAGACCTTTCAACAATAGTCCAACGACCTACTTCCGAAACGGATGTAGAAATCGAAGAAAGAAAAAAAGCGAACATTTTCGACAGCTTGAGAACGACAGTATAATTTTGAGTGACTTGCCCAGTTTACATCGTCCGAATTTGATCCAGGAAGAGATATTAAAAGACGTGATGATACTTTTAACAGCTGACAAGTTGAGAGATTAAGCTGGCCAGCGTTGGAATTCTTAAAGCAGTGCACAAATACAAGAAGGGGAATAGAAAAGATATTTCGACGACAGACAGACCGAAAGATAAACCTACAACTTCCGATTCCTGAAATCTGAAGCAGAAATCCGCATATAAATACACAAGAGACATTACGTCATTCGACAGACGAAACAATGAGTTAAGCAATTGAAGCAGAAATCACAGAGAGAGACTAGTAGGGAATTTTTCACAGCAGTCAGACGGAAATATTAAATTTGTCGGCATTTCTGACGTTGGTTTCTGATTCGAAGTTGAAAACCAGTAAAAAGGACAAGAGAGATTTCTCGACAAATGACAGACAAAAAAAACAACTAGCCGAACGTTTGACTTTGGAAATAGACGCAGAAATCCAATGCGAACTGAAGGATGATTGGAACAGAAGGCAGACGTGAGGATTAGCATTCTTGGCATGCCTAGCGTTCTTCTTCTGTAATCGGTGTGCCAAGCCAGGGAAAAAAAACCCAAAGGGATCATTTCGACAGCTCACAGAGGGACAGACTTGTTTGTCCAACTTTTGACACCCAAAGTCGACAAAGAAATCCAAGGAGAAGAGGAATGACGTTAAACGACCAATATACAAACATGTTAATGTGGTAGCACGCCAGATTTGCGATTTTCGAAGTCGACGCGAAAATCAAAGACAGGGAAAACATTTCGAAATTAAGCAGCAGAAAAGATTAACTTCTGGCCTCCAAATTTGACACACCGAACAAAGAAGAGACGTGTTGACGACCGACAGGTAGAACAAATAATTTGCCCATCTCATGACAAGATAGACACAATAATCCATTGGGGAGAACTTGAATGACTTTTAATGACTGAGAGACGAAATAACAATGTGGTTAGCACGCCAGACTTACCCCCTTTTTATGTCGACGTAAAAATCAAAAGGTAGAGATAAGAAGGGAGGTGTTGACGGCTGACAAACTGTAAGATTAACCCGTCCAATTTATAACATCGGAAAACCCCCCATAGAAAGCTATGAAGTCATACAGGTGTGACGTTTCAACGACAAATTGACAACTAAACAGCACTCTGAGAGCGCAAGCCTCCAACAATGAAACCACGACTACTCTTCCACGACCTGCGTGATTAATTCAGGCAGGATGTTCTGCTAGCCAGGCCTGGCGCTACGAGGTTTAGTTCATTCTAGCGGCTGAAAGCTGTCTCTGAGTGCCAAACGCATACAGCATCAATAGCTCGACATACACTTCGTAATTTGTGACGAAATTGATATTTTTGGTGGTAACTCCAAAACAAGGTAACAGATAACCTCCAAAATTTATGGACTTTTTTCTTGGGTAAAATCCTGATCTTCCACCAAATTACATCAGGATCCGTTCTGAACTGTTTGAGTTATTTTGCTGAAAAACTAACTAACTAACTAACTAACTAACTTACTAACTAACTAACTAACTAACTAACTAACTAACTAACTAACTAACTAACTAACTAACTAACTAACTAACTAACTAACTAACTAACTAACTAACTAACTAACTAACTAACTAACTAACTAACTAACTAACTAACTAACTAACTAACTAACTAACCAGTTAACAAAACCGAGGGTAAAAAATACTATCCCTGGCGGAGGTAAAGCTTAGTGTGATTGATCTGCTCGACTTTTGACCTCTGACATGCCTGCAAGAATCCGAAAAGAGGAAGGAAAGGAAGGGCATTTCGGCAGCTTACAGTCAAAAAGGTCTAAGATATGAATATCGGGCTTGCGTAATGCGACTCATGAAAATTATTCTGATTTTTTTTTTAATTCAGGAACTTTCCCCTCAAATTCCTGGCGTGCTACGCATCGAAGCAAACTCTTATCACCGAAACACGTGTGGACGCAGATGCGTTGTGACTTGATGACAGAATAGAAGACGACAAAAAGTACGATATTTGGTGTTCACTACAAAGAGCGGAATCGTTGTTGAGGACAGATATAAAAATTGTTTGTACCCTAGGGACGAACTGAACCCGGGACCTCTAGATGAAAGTCTGAGACGTTCACACGAACGTATTTTTTGCCTGACTTCCTTGCCTGACTTCCTTGCCTCGGTGGTCATTCTACAGGACAATGCACACGTGTTTCCTAAATTCTGTGACTGAAGTAAATCCCATTACTTACCATGTACATGCATAGCAACGTTCAAATCGATGAACAGAGATTTCAGAGATCAGTGATGAATTTTCTCCGAGGGACTCGTTCTGACTTGAAATGCATTTTGTTGATACTGCTCTGCTTTCATCCATGTGGATAATGGAAACCCGATGGACTTGTTTATTATGGTGGATGAGTGCCGAGAAAAAGTTTTATTCTTTTTTAATTTAATCCATTGACACCATGTGATCAGACAACGATGTGCAATTTTAAGTCTACCCGTTTCATTTTTTTAACAGCATCTTCTCTGCGTATTATCTTACACTATTAACAAGCTGTTTTTGGCGAGATTTAGGAGGTGATCTTCTTGTTGCTGATGCAAGGCAAAGAAAGGCATGAGTGCAAAAAAAGAATAAAGTCTATCATAATATACAACATAACTGGGTTTATTTTACTGGAGAGAAAGAAAGGGAAGCGGGCAAAACGAGTTCGCTGCAATATGCAAGATAAGCAGTAGTCATCCTCATTGCACGTGAAGCAACGAAGTAGCAAGCAGATTGAACGTGCATCAGTAAAAAAGTTTGCTGCCCCAAATATTGAAAGCAGTCTATTTGCCAGCGACAAATAATCGGAGCAGCCATTACATTAAGACAAAAATGAAATAATAGCTCTGGGAAAAACCATGGAGTTACTGCAGCGTTGCAGTATCATGTGTCTCAATATGGCAAACTCATGCAAGAGAGGCTCGTCACTAGGAGAAGCAGAGAAACCATTGAGTTACATGATTGTAGTCAATGTAGTATCATGTAGCTCACTAGGACAAATCATGAAAGAGGTTCACCAGGACGAAAAGCAGAGAAACCATAGAGTTACATGATAGTAGCCGTGTAGTATCAAGTAGCTTACTAGGACAACTTATGAGAGGCTTGGCACTACTAGAATCAGAGAAACCATAGATTTACATGATTATAGACATATATTATCATGTAGCTCATTAGGACAACTCATGAAAGAGAGGTTCATCATGACGAAAAGCAGAGAAACCATAGAGTTACATGATAGTAGCCGTGTAGTATCAAGTAGCTTACTAGGACAACTTATGAAAGACTTGGCACTACTAGAAGCAGAGAAGCCATTGAGTTACATGATGGTAGCGTTGTAGCATCATGTAGCTCTGTAGGACAACTCATGAAAGAGAGGCTCCGCACCACTAGAAGCAGAGAAGCCATTGAGTTACATGATGGTTGCCATGTAGTATCATGTAGCTCTGTATGACAACTCATGAAAGAGAGGTTCATCATGACGAAAAGCAGAGAAACCATAGAGGTATATGACGGTAACGTTGTAGTATCATGTAGCTCTGTAGGACAACTCATGAAAGAGAGGCTCCGCACCACTAGAAGCAGAGAAGCCATTGAGTTACATGATGGTAGCCATGTAGTATCATGTAGCTCTGTAGGACAACTCATGAAAGAGAGGCTCCGCACCACTAGAAGCAGAGAAGCCATTGAGTTACATGATGGTAGCCATGTAGTATCATGTAGCTCTGTAGGACAACTCATGAAAGAGAGGCTCCGCACCACTAGAAGCAGAGAAGCCATTGAGTTACATGATGGTAGCGTTGTAGCATCATGTAGCTCTGTAGGACAACTCATGAAAGAGAGGTTCAGCACCACTAGAAGCAGAGAAGCCATTGTCGCTTAGTAGCAGCGTGAGCAGCATTCTGTGAACCCGAGTTGGCAGACGAGGTCTCTGGTTTACAAAAATGCCTGAGCTGGGGACTTTGAGGTGTTTTCTCATCCAGCAACGCTTACACCTACTTCACCTTAGTAGTAATCTTTTCTATCCAATCAGGACGTAGACCTAGACCACAGCTGAGTCCTCATTGGTTAGATAATACTTTTCTTTAAAGTATCCAGCCTTAGCCTGAAATGACCTCTGGGGGTTGATAGGTCGTAAAGTCTCATTTTTAACAAATCAAATTAAATTGGGCAGCTTCGAACACTGAACCCAAACTCCGCAAGCGACGGCAGGTCGGGTACTGCAACCACTCGACAAAAGAAAATGTATCTAACAATGAAAGGTCTTGTAAGAGCAGTATTGAACAATGTATTGTGTAAAACAGGTGTCTTTATTAAATTTCTTCAGCAATGAAGTACAAATGCTACACACAATCTGCGGTACAATAGGCACCACTCATATCAAGTTACAATAATCAAGGAATAAAACGTCTTACAAAAGAAAGCATGCAAGCTTTTTCTTTGTTTCACACCTTAAATGTCTCCTACGACGCATTATTTTATTTCGTTCTTTAATTTTCCAAGTCACATCCCGTTACAACTGCAAAGGAACCAAGATAACACTCACCAAATATTCGGCATGGATACTGATGACATTCATTTATTTACAAGGTAATGTGCATTCATTTAGATGAGAATATTAGGATGGAACCGAACGAAGGCAATATATGATATTCTCTCAGCACTAAAAGTGCCTCTGTCAATTGTTTTTTTTTTAAACGTCACTGTACCAGTAAAAGTAACTTCATCGATGACATTTTCCACTTTTCTGAAATAAAATGCATTCCGAGAACGGTTCTTTTTATTTTGCCGCTTTCTAAACCACTGATGGATTGTGAACAAGTTTTTTGTCAATGAATACAACACACCACGATGATTTTTCTTTTCTGCTAAGTCTTGAGTTAATTTACTCTCTCGAAAATTGCTGTTCAAGAACGAAAACCACGCTTGTGAGCCAATAAACTTTGCACGAGCAAATATTTTTTGTAGATTTCGTTGTTGTTGGAGGAAACGTATCATAAACTATGTACTGTTTGAAGGTTTTGCCGTGGGTTAGTCGCATATCCCGCGATAGCATACAACATTTCGTGAGCTCAAAATATTGCATTAACTCAAATCTCGTACATTGGTACAATGCACTATTTCTCGTTTTGTACATCCGATAGTCACTTTGTCAATGTGCACGTGCATTCAGTCAAGAGCAACATGCCTTGCGTACTTTCCTGATGGTGAACATAAGTGTATGCAGAAAACGCAAATGAAACACTAGACATGGATCCTGTGTACCGGCAAAGATTTTCTTTTTGAAGTCAGTCTCATGAAATCTTGAAAAGTTGTTGCACCGAAACTTGGAGTGAATTCCACTTGGTATCGTAACCACGTTTTCCCCTTGTGGTTTTATGCGTGGGTTGTTTTATTCTCCTCGGACTGAAAGAGTAGCAGCAGTTGAGTCGCAGTCTTTTTAGAACAAGGTCACACGACACACTCGAAGGTAATGTTGCTCATGTTCAAAAAGAAAAACCGTGTCGTCATCGATGAAATATCACGAGGTAATGAAGGCGATACCTCTGTGAGTGACTGATATGTGCTGTCTCGACTTGCGAGTACAGCCAAGAAAGAGAATCCACTAACCGATACAACTATGCATCTTTCGTTCACCATCTTGGAAATATGTCAAATAGGCGGAGAATGTTTGTCGAGGGATTGTCCCTGAACAGATTAGTGGGGAAGAAAATCGCAAGCAGGTAGGAAGTTAGACCACCGTAGGGACACCAGCATCAATGTAGATTAGCTTTCGTCCTCTTGGACTTCAAATCACTTCACACTTTTCTTCTTGATCAATGTGTCCCAATATTCAGTCTTTTCTTGCACCTGACGAGAACAAACAGAAGCAGACAGACAAGATCTGAGTCACCTACCAGCACGGTCCCCACTTCCAGGGGTGGCATACCAACATGAAATCGGCTCGCTGCCTCATGAAGGCTTAATGCCAACTCAAAAGACATTGTCCTCACAAAAACCTACACTACTGCTGACCCCAGGGCTTACCTCTTGAATTCAGCGAGCTTCGACTGATCACTGATGAGAGCAACGTGCAGCGACCTGCAGGAATCCAGGGGAGACGAGGAGCGTTGGCGGCTCTCGTCCCCTTCCTACTCGTGACCTCTGCCCTCCGGAGGAAGCCAGAGTATGTCATGCTTCTGCTGCACAGCTTCCCCTGCTTGTCTTTCCTGATGGTGGACTTGCTGGCCGCAGGTGTCCCTCGTTTCTTGAGGACCGTGGCGTTGTTGTTGTCTCGCTGCAGGAAGAGCTTCTTGTCCTGGAGTGCCCTCCGAAAGGGAGAAGGAGCTACGAAAGGGATAGATGTGGACTTGTCTTCTTCAGCCTTCCTCTTCCTCATCAGCGCCTCGATCTGTTTAGCCTGGGCTGCTGGAGACTCCTTCACATCCGAGGGCGACACGTCCTCCAGGGTCAGAGCTGACGGAGGACAAGTTCTCGTTCCGGACGTCACCGAGGATTTGACCGTCGATTTATGCGCAAACAGAACAGACTTTCTCCAGTCGTTCACGCTGTCGCTCCTGAAAGCGTTTTCCTTCTCCAGAAGTCTCACCTCGTTCCTTTCCGCGCGATCCTCCCATACTTTGCGGGTCTGGGGCGTGGCTCTGGACGAGATGGGCGATGGGGCCAAGTAGACCAGCTGGAAATTCTCCTCCGCTCTCAGCACCGGTGAGGAGCTGAGAAAGGCCATGTAATCGACTTGCTGGTCGACAGCAGGCACGCAGCTTCTCCAGCATTCGCGTAAAAGGAAATCCGCACGCAGAAAAGCGTCGTGCCTGAGACATTCTCTGACATTGGGCCTCGCCTGGGGACTCCACGCCAGCATCCTCCTCAAGACCTGGAGGCCTGCGTCAGAGGCTGTCGCGAGCACGCTTCTCAGGTCCATAGCCTTTCGCGGGAGCCAGGCGAACTTGCTGGAACCGACCTGCATGCACCCGCTGGCGTTGGGCGGTGGCGTGCCTAGAACCTCTGCTACACGCGAGAGCTGATCAATGTCGCAGTTGCCTCGGAAGAGCGGCTGCAAGTTGTACAGCTCTCCCATGATGCATCCGACGGCCCAGATGTCGACAGGAGAGCTATAGGGACCGGAACACGTGAGAAGCTCGGGCGCTCTGTACCAGCAAGTGGCCACGCAGCACGTGTACGGAGGGAGACTCTGCATTCTCCTGGCCTGACCAAGGTCTCCAACCTTCACGGATCTGATGCCGTCGCAGAGGATGTTCTCTGGCTTGAGGTCTCGATGGAAGAAACCGCGGTCGTGGATGTACTGCAGTCCCATGAGTATCTGCTTGGTCACTTTGCGAACTTCACCGTCGGAGAAGGGACTCGTTGTGGCCGCGATTTCAATGAGCTGCCGAAGGTTCTGGGGCATGAAGTCGAAGACAAAGTGTATGGTGTCGTTGGCGATGATCAGGTCTCTCATCCTGACCACGTTGGGGTGGGAGGTCTTGCCGAGGTTGAAGAGGTCGTGGAAGATCATCTTTTCCCCCACGTCTCTGGAGGTGGAGCTGTCCTTCTCGTCCTTGAGGACTTTGATTGCCACACGCTCGTTCGTCCTAAGACATTTTGCTTGCCATACTTTGCTGTAGACTCCCTCGCCTATGACCTTCTCGATGTCGTAATCCTCCATGATCAAGAAAGGATAAGCAATCTAGTACTGACCGACACTTGCTGACGGATTTTCTCAGCAAGTGTCGGTCAGTACTAGATTGCTTATCCTTTCTTGATCATGGAGGATTACGACATCGAGAAGGTCATAGGCGAGGGAGTCTACAGCAAAGTATGGCAAGCAAAATGTCTTAGGACGAACGAGCGTGTGGCAATCAAAGTCCTCAAGGACGAGAAGGACAGCTCCACCTCCAGAGACGTGGGGGAAAAGATGATCTTCCACGACCTCTTCAACCTCGGCAAGACCTCCCACCCCAACGTGGTCAGGATGAGAGACCTGATCATCGCCAACGACACCATACACTTTGTCTTCGACTTCATGCCCCAGAACCTTCGGCAGCTCATTGAAATCGCGGCCACAACGAGTCCCTTCTCCGACGGTGAAGTTCGGAAAGTGACCAAGCAGATACTCATGGGACTGCAGTACATCCACGACCGCGGTTTCTTCCATCGAGACCTCAAGCCAGAGAACATCCTCTGTGACGGCATCAGATCCGTGAAGGTTGGAGACCTTGGTCAGGCCAGGAGAATGCAGAGTCTCCCTCCGTACACGTGCTGCGTGGCTACTTGCTGGTACAGAGCGCCCGAGCTTCTCACGTGTTCCGGTCCCTATAGCTCTCCTGTCGACATCTGGGCCGTCGGATGCATCATGGGAGAGCTGTACAACTTGCAGCCGCTCTTCCGAGGCAACTGCGACATTGATCAGCTCTCGCGTGTTGCGGAGGTTCTAGGCACGCCACCGCCCAATGCCAGCGGGTGCATGCAGGTCGGTTCCAGCAAGTTCGCCTGGCTCCCGCGAAAGGCCATGGACCTGAGAAGCGTGCTCGCGACAGCCTCTGACGCAGGCCTCCAGGTCTTGAGGAGGATGCTGGCGTGGAGTCCCCAGGCGAGGCCCAATGTCAGAGAGTGTCTCAGGCACGACGCCTTTCTGCGTGCGGATTTCCTTTTACGCGAATGCTGGAGAAGCTGCGTGCCTGCTGTCGACCAGCAAGTCGATTACATGGCCTTTCTCAGCTCCTCACCGGTGCTGAGAGCGGAGGAGAATTTCCAGCTGGTCTACTTGGCCCCGTCGCCCATCTCGTCCAGAGCCACGCCCCAGACCCGTAAAGTCTGGGAGGATCGCGCGGAAAGGAACGAGGTGAGACTTCTGGAGAAGGAAAACGCTTTCAGGAGCGACAGCGTGAACGACTGGAGAAAGTCTGTTCTGTTTGCGCATAAATCGACGGTCAAATCCTCGGTGACGTCCGACAAGAAAGAGCGTAACGACGGAACGAGAACTTGTCCTCCGTCAGCTCTGACCCTGGAGGACGTGTCGCCCTCGGATGTGAAGGAGTCTCCAGCAGCCCAGGCTAAACAGATCGAGGCGCTGATGAGGAAGAGGAAAGCTGAAGAAGACAAGTCCACATCTATCCCCTTCGTAGCTCCTTCTCCCTTTCGGAGGGCACTCCAGGACAAGAAGCTCTTCCTGCAGCGAGACAACAACAACGCCACGGTCCTTAAGAAACGAGGGACACCTGCGGCCAGCAAGTCCACCACCAGGAAAGACAAGCAGGGGAAGCTGTGCAGCAGAAGCATGACATACTCTGGCTTCCTCCGGAGGGCAGAGGTCACGAGTAGGAAGGGGACGAGAGCCGCCAACGCTCCTCGTCTCCCCTGGATTCCTGCAGGTCGCTGCACGTTGCTCTCATCAGTGATCAGTCGAAGCTCGCTGAATTCAAGAGGTAAGCCCTGGGGTCAGCAGTAGTGTAGGTTTTTGTGAGGACAATGTCTTCTGCGTTGGCACTAAGCCTTCATGAGGCAGCGAGCCAATTTCATGTCGGTATGCCCCCCTGGAAGTGGGGACAGTGCTGGTAGATGACTCAGATCTTGTCTGTCTGCTTCTGTTTGTTCTCGTCAGGTGCAAGTAAAGACTGAATATTGGGACACATTGATCAAGAAGAAAAGTGTGAAGTGATTTGAAGTCCAAGAGGACGAAAGCTAATCTACATTGATGCTGGTGTCCCTACGGTGGTCTAACTTCCTACCTGCTTGCGATTTTCTTCCCCACTAATCTGTTCAGGGACAATCCCTCGACAAACATTCTCCGCCTATTTGACATATTTCCAAGATGGTGAACGAAAGATGCATAGTTGTATCGGTTAGTGGATTCTCTTTCTTGGCTGTACTCGCAAGCCGAGACAGCACATATCAGTCACTCACAGAGATATCGCCTTCATTATCTCGTGATATTTCATCGATGACGACACGGTTTATCTTTTGGAACATAAGCAACATTACCTTCGAGTGTGTCGTGTGACCTTGTTCTATAAATAAAACTGGGACTCACCTGCTGCTACTCTTTCAGTCCGAGGAGAATCAAACAACCCACGCATAAAACCACAAGGGGAAAACGTGGTTACGATACCAAGTGGAATTCACTCCAAGTTTCGGTGCAACAACTTTTCAAGATTTCATGAGACTGTGACTTCAAACAGAAAATCTTTGCCGGTACACAGGATCCATGCCTAGTGTTTCATTTGCGTTTTCTGCATACACTTATGTTCACCATCAGGAAAGTACGCAAGGCACGTTGCTCTTGACTGAATGCACGTGCACATTGACAAAGTGACTATCGGATGTACAAAACGAGAAATAGTGCATTGTACCAATGTACGAGATTTGAGTTAATGCAATATTTTGAGCTCACGAAATGTTGTATGCTATTGCGGGATATGCGACTAACCCACGGCAAAACCTTCAAACAGTACATAGTTTATGATACGTTTCCTCCAACAACAACGAAATCTACAAAAAAATATTTGCTCGTGCAAAGTTTATTGGCTCAAAAGCGTGGTTTTCGTTCTTGAACAGCAATTTTCGAGAGAGTAAATTAACTCAAGACTTAGCAGAAAAGAAAAATCATCGTGGTGTGTTGTATTCATTGACAAAAAACTTGTTCACAATTCATCAGTGGTTTAGAAAGCGGCAAAAGAAAAAAACCGTTCTCGGAATGCATTTTATTTCAGAAAAGTGGAAATTTTCATCGATGAAGTTACTTTTACTGGTACAGTGACGTTTAAAAAAAAGAACAATTGACAGAGGCACTTTTAGTGCTGAGAGAATATCATATATTGCCTTCGTTCGGTTTCATCCTAATATTCTCATCTAAATGAATGCACATTACCTTGTAAATAAATGAATGTAATCGGTATCCATGACGAATATTTGGTGAGTTTTATCTTGGTTCCTTTGCAGTTGTAACGGGATGTGACTTGGAAAATTAAAGAACGAAATAAAATAATGCGTCGTAGGAGACATTTAAGGTGTGAAACAAAGAAAAAGCTTGCATGCTTTCTTTTGTAAGACGTTTTATTCCTTGATTATTGTAACTTGATATGAGTGGTGCCTATTGTACCGCAAATTGTGTGTAGCATTTGTACTTCATTGCTGAAGAAATTTAATAAAGACACCTGTTTTACACAATACTGCTCTTACAAGACCTTTCATTGTTAGATACATTTTCTTTTGTCGAGTGGTTGCAGTACCCGACCTGCCGTCGCTTGCGGAGTTTGGGTTCAGTGTTCGAAGCTGCCCAATTTAATTTGATTTGTTAAAAATGAGACTTTACGACCTATCAACCCCCAGAGGTCATTTCAGGCTAAGGCTGGATACTTTAAAGAAAAGTCTTATCTAACCAATCAGGACTCAGCTGTGGTCTAGGTCTACGTCCTGATTGGATAGAAAAGATTACTACTAAGGTGAAGTAGGTGTAAGCGTTGCTGGATGAGAAAACACCTCAAAGTCCCTTGCTCAGGCATTTTTGTAAACCAGAGACCTCGTCTGCCAACTCGGGTTCACAGAATGCTGCTCACGCTGCTACTAAGCGACAATGGCTTCTCTGCTTCTAGTGGTGCTGAACCTCTCTTTCATGAGTTGTCCTACAGAGCTACATGATGCTACAACGCTACCATCATGTAACTCAATGGCTTCTCTGCTTCTAGTGGTGCGGAGCCTCTCTTTCATGAGTTGTCCTACAGAGCTACATGATACTCTATGGCTACCATCATGTAACTCAATGGCTTCTCTGCTTCTAGTGGTGCGGAGCCTCTCTTTCATGAGTTGTCCTACAGAGCTACATGATACTCTATGGCTACCATCATGTAACTCAATGGCTTCTCTGCTTCTAGTGGTGCGGAGTCTCTCTTTCATGAGTTGTCCTACAGAGCTACATGATACTACAACGTTACCGTCATATACCTCTATGGTTTCTCTGCTTTTCGTCATGATGAACCTCTCTTTCATGAGTTGTCATACAGAGCTACATGATACTACATGGCAACCATCATGTAACTCAATGGCTTCTCTGCTTCTAGTGGTGCGGAGCCTCTCTTTCATGAGTTGTCCTACAGAGCTACATGATGCTACAACGCTACCATCATGTAACTCAATGGCTTCTCTGATTCTAGTAGTGCCAAGTCTCTCATAAGTTGTCCTAGTAAGCTACTTGATACTACACGGCTACTATCATGTAACTCTATGGTTTCTCTGCTTTTCGTCATGATGAACCTCTCTTTCATGAGTTGTCCTACTGAGCTACATGATACTACATGTCTATAATCATGTAACTCTATGGTTTCTCTGATTCTAGTAGTGCCAAGCCTCTCATAAGTTGTCCTAGTGAGCTACTTGATACTACCTGGCTACCATCATGTAACTCTATGGTTTCTCTGCTTCTTGTCCTGGTGAACCTCTTTCATGATTTGTCATAGTGAGCTAAATGATACTACATTGACTACAATCATGTAACTCAATGGTTTCTCTGCTTCTCCCAGTGACGAGCCTGTCTTGCATGAGTTTGTCATATTGAGTTACATGATACTGCAACGCTGCAGTAACTCTATGGTTTCTCCCAGAGCTATTATTTCATTTTTGTCTTAATGTAATGGCTGCGCCGATTATTTGTCGCTGGCAAATAGACAGCTTTCCATTTGGAGCAGCGAATTTCTTTACTGATGCACGTTCAATCTGCTTGCTACTTCGTTTCTTCACGTGCAATGAGGATGACTATTGCTTATCTTGCATCTCGCAGCGAACTCGTTTTGCCCGCTTTCCTTTCTTTCTCTCCAGTAAAATAAACCCAGTTATGTTGTATATTATGATAGACTTTATTCTTTTTTTGCACTCATGCCTTTCTTTGCCTTGCATCAGCAACAACAAGATCAACTCATAAATCTCGCCAAAAACAGCTTGTTAATAGTGTAAGATTATACGCAGAGAAGATGTTGTTAAAAAAAGGAAACGGGTAGACTTAAAATTGCACATCGTTGACTGATCACATGGTGTCAATGGATTAAATTAAAAAAGAATAAAACTTTTTCTCAGCACTCATCCACCATAATAAACAAGTCCATCGGGTTTCCATTATCCACATGGATGAAAGCAGAGCAGTATCAACAAAATGCATTTCAAGTCAGAACGAGTCCCTCGGAGAAAATTCATCACTGATCTCTGAAATCCCTGTTCATCGATTTGAACGTTGCTATACATGTACATGGTAAGTAATGGGATTTACTTCAGTCACATATTACTCATATTTAGGAAACACGTGGGCATTTTCCTGTAGAATGACCACCGAGGCAAGGAAATCAGGCAAAAAATACGTTGGTGTAAACGTCTCAGACTTTCATCTAGAGGTTCCGGGTTCAGTTCGTCCCTAGGGTCCAAACAATTTTTATATCTGTCCTCAACAACGATTCCGCTCTTTGGAGTGAACACCAAATATCGTACTTTTTGTCGTATTCTATTCTGTCATCAAGTCACAACGCATCTGCGTCCACACGTGTTTTGGTGATAAGAGTTTGCTTCGATGCGCAGCACGGCAGGAATTTGAGGGGAAAGTTCCTGAATTAAAAAAAATCTGAATAATTTTCATGAGTCGCATTACGCAAGCCCGACATTCATATCATAAACCTTTTTGACTGTAAGCTGCCGAAATGCCCTTCTTTTCCTTCCTCGTTTCTGATTCCTGCAGGTGTGTCAGAGGTCAAAAGTCGAGCAGATCAATCCCACTAAGTTTTGCCTCCGCCAGGGATGTTATGTTTTACCCTCGGTTTTGTTAACTGGTTAGTTAGTTAGTTAGTTAGTTAGTTAGTTAGTTAGTTAGTTAGTTAGTTAGTTAGTTAGTTAGTTAGTTAGTTAGTTAGTTAGTTAGTTAGTTAGTTAGTTAGTTAGTTAGTTAGTTAGTTAGTTAGTTAGTTAGTTAGTAAGTTAGTTAGTTAGTTAGTTAGTTAGTTAGTTAGTTAGTTAGTTTTTCAGCAAAATAACTCAAACAGTTCAGAACGGATCCTGATGAAATTTGTTGGAAAATCTGGATTTTACCCAAGAAAAAAGTCCATAAATTTTGGAGGTTATCTGTTACCTTGTTTTGGAGTTACCACCAAAAATATCAATTTCGTCACAAATTACGAAGTGTATGTCGAGCTATTGATGCTGTATGCGTTTGGCACTCAGAGACAGCTTTCAGCCGCTAGAATGAACTAAACCTCGTAGCGCCAGGCCTGGCTAGCAGAACATCCTGCCTGAATTAATCACGCAGGTCGTGGAAGAGTAGTCGTGGTTTCATTGTTGGAGGCTTGCGCTCTCAGAGTGCTGTTTAGTTGTCAATTTGTCGTTGAAACGTCACACCTGTATGACTTCATAGCTTTCTATGGGGGGTTTTCCGATGTTATAAATTGGACGGGTTAATCTTACAGTTTGTCAGCCGTCAACACCTCCCTTCTTATCTCTACCTTTTGATTTTTACGTCGACATAAAAAGGGGGAAAGTCTGGCGTGCTAACCATATTGTTATTTCGTCTCTCAGTCATTAAAAGTCATTCAAGTTCTCCCCAATGGATTATTGTGTCTATCTTGTCATGAGATGGGCAAATTATTTGTTCTACCTGTCGGTCGTCAACACGTCTCTTCTTTGTTCGGTGTGTCAAATTTGGAGGCCAGAAGTTAATCTTTTCTGCTGCTTAATCTCAAAATGTTTTCCCTGTCTTTGATTTTCGCGTCAACTTCGAAAATCGCAAATATGGCGTGCTACCACATTAACATGTTTGTATATTGGTCGTTTAACGTCGTTCCTCTTCTCCTTGGATTTCTTTGTCGACTTTGGATGCCAAAAGTTGCACAAACAAGTCTGTCCCTCTGTGAGCTGTCGAAATGATCCCTTTGGGTTTTTTTTCCCTGGCTTGGCACACCGATTACAGAAGAAGAACGCTAGGCATGCCAAGAATGCTAATCCTCCCGTCTGCTTTCGGTTCAAATTATCCTTCACTTTGCATTGGATTTCTGTGTCTATTTCTAAAGTCAAACGTTCGGCTAGTTGTTATTTCTGTCTGTCATTTGTCGAGAAATCTCTCTTGTCCTTTTTACTGGTTTTCAACTTCGATATTAGAAACCAACGCCAGGAATACCGACAAATTTAATATTTCCGTCTGACTGCTGGGAAAAATTCCCTACTAGTCTCTCTCTCTGATTTCTGCATCAATTGCTTAACTCATTGTTTCGTCTGTCAAATGACGTAATGTCTTGTGTATTTATATGCGGATTTCTGCTTCAGATTTCAGGAATCGGAAGTTGTAGGTTTATCTTTCGGTCTGTCTGTCGTCGAAATATCTTTTCTATTCCCCTTCTTGTATTTGTGCACTGCTTTAAGAATTCCAACGCTGGAAAGCTTAATCTCTCAACTTGTCAGCTGTTAAAAGTATCATCACGTCTTTTAATATCTCTTCCTGGATCGAATTCGGACGATGTAAACTGGGCAAGTCACTCAAAATTATACTGTCGTTCTCAAGCTGTCGAAAATGTTCGCTTTTTTTTCTTTCTTCGATTTCTACATCCGTTTCGGAAGTAGGTCGTTGGACTATTGTTGAAAGGTCTCTTGTGCACGTTTTCGTGGATTTCTGCTTTGATTTTAAAAATCGGAAGTTGTGGAAGTTAATCTTTCCGTCTGTCTTGCCTTCGAAATATCTCTCGCATTCTTCTCCTGGCAGTCTCAAACATTTTCAGAAAGCGTAAAATGACCACGTAGACTATGCTGATCTTTCTGTACGTCTGCTGTCGAATATTTCTCCAATTCTTCTCTCTGGATATCTGCCTCGATTTCAGGAACAAAATATAGGAAAGTTCATCTTTCCGTCTGTCTGCTCTTTAGTTTTTCTTCTTGGGTTTCTGTTTCGTTTTCAGGAATCAAATATTGTGGACGTTAATCTTTCCGTCTGTCTGTCTTCGAAATATCTCTTCTATACTTCTTCTGGCTGTCTCGAATATTTTCGAAAAACGTAAAATGAGAATGTAGACATTCTTGATCATTCCGTACGTCTGCTGTCGACATATTTATCCAATTCATATCTTTGGATTTCTGCCTCGATATCAGGAACAAAATATAGGGGGAAGTTAATCTCTCCGTCTGTCTGCCGTCGAAACAACTGTCTCGTTCTTCTTTGATTTCTGATTTGATTTCAGCTATCAGAACTTGGGGAAGCTAATCTTTCTGTCTTTCTGCGGTTAAAATATATATTAAATTCTTCTTAGATTTGTGTTTTGATATTAAGAATGAAATCTTTCGGAAGTTAATATTTCCGTCTGTCTGCCATCGAATTATGATCTATCTTGTTCTTAAATTTCTGCTTTGATTTCAGCAATCAAATCTTGGGGAAGTTAATATTTCCGTCTGTTTGCCGTCGAAACATCTCACCTGTTCCTCTTCTTGAATTTCTGCACAGAATTTAGAAATCAGAGATTGGGAAAGGTAATGTTTCTGTATGTCTGCCGTCGAAACAGCTCTCCTGTTCGTCTTGAATTTCTGCCCCGATTTCAGGAATAAAATATTGGGAAAGCTAATCTTTCCATCTGTCTACAGTCGAAACATCTCTCCTGTTCTTCTTCTTGGATTTATGCGTGGACTTTGGAGGTTTCAAGTTGGGCATGGCCGACTCATCCAGCAAATACTCGGGCATGGACTCGCAGTTCTCCCTGACTTTCGCCCTGAGGATGTTGATGTACGTCTCCATCTCGCTGGAAGCGGTCTGTGGCTCCCTGCCGCTCTCTCTCTCCCGGTGGTGGTCCTTGGAGGAAGTCTTGGACGAGAGGTCCAGGTGGTCAGTGCCGTCCCTCTCAGCATGGCGCCGGGGAATGTCCACCTTCGCTTCGATCACCTGTTTCATGGGACTCTCCACCTCGCGGCGGATGGTCAAGAGGAAGGGGTTTTCAGAGGCTTTCTTCTCGTGGCGGCTTGCATCCACGAACGCATGCCCCGTCTTCTTAAGTCTTTCAGGTTCCCAGACGACGGGCTGGAACGCCCCGTACATGAGTGCATCCGATGCTTTTGGTCTCTGGTAGGGGTCCCAGGCCAGCATCAACTTGAGGATCTTCAGACCCTCCCTGGACGCGCCGCGAAACTTGGCGTTGATGTCCTGCGGTTTGCATGCCTCCCACCTCAGGTTCTTGGCGTGGACCAGCCTCCACCCTTCCTCCCAGGCGTCTCGCGTCGGCGTACCCAGGAACGTGCAGATGAGCGAGATCTGCTCTAGCTCCGTCCTCCCCGGAAGCAGCGGCGACAGGGTATACAGCTCCGCCATGATGCACCCCACAGCCCAGATGTCCACCGGCCAGCTGTAGTGGTCAGTGCAGAGAAGGAGCTCAGGTGCCCGGTACCATCGCGTGGCGATGTTAGCCGTGTACGGATAGCAGCCGTTGATCTTCCGAGCTTCGCCGAAGTCCCCGATCTTGACCGAATCCAACCCGTCGCATAGGATGTTTTCCGGCTTGATGTCTCTGTGGAAGAACCCCTGGTCGTTTATGAACTGCAGACCTTGAAGAATCTGTTTGGTGATCATCCTCACCTGGATGTCTGCGAAGAGTTTGTCCCTGTTCTCGATCATCCTGCGGAGGTTCTCTGGCATGTAGTCGATGACGAAGTGCAGCTCGTTGTTGGAGAGGATGGCCTCCCTGACCCTGACCACGTTGGGATGACCGAGGCTCCGGGTCTTGTAGATGTCGCGGTAGATCTGGTACTCGCCCAGACGGGAGCAGCTCTCCAGGGAGCTGAACTTCTCGTTGACCACCTTGATGGCCACCTTCTCCCCAGTCCGCTTGCACGTCGCCAGCCACACGCGTCCGTGTGAACCACGCCCCAGATGTCGCTGGATGGTGTAGTTGTTCATCGTCACGCCCCCAGCTCCTCGCTCGCTCAGGACGATCTGTTGGAGCAGAAGGTTTGACCATCGTGATTTGGACTGACGGACTCAACAGACAGTGTCAAGGCAAAAGTGCATTTGTTCTAGGGCATTAGTGACCGACGCTAGCCGGAGGCTCACATCTGCGACTGACAGTTCGTGGGTGTTCCTGACCTAGCTTTCACCAGACCCAGACGCAACCGATGATTGAAACTAGATGACATGGCCAGAACAATGTAAGGAGTCACATATCGTAATTCATGAATGAAGGAAGGAAGGAACGGTCAAACAAATGGATGGCAAAATGAATGGATCGATGAATGAATATATGATGGGTGGATGCAAGAGTGGAGTGATAGATAATACATGACTGAATAGATGATTGGATACTGACTGATGAATGGAAGGATGAATGAATGAATGGAAGGATGGATGGATACATGAATAAATGGATATATATATATATATATGAATGAATGAGTAAATGAATAAATAAAGGGCGAATGAATGAAGAATGAATGAATGGACGAATGAATAAATGAACGGATGAATGAATGAATAACGAATGAATGAATGAATGAATGAATGAATACATGAATGAATATATGAATGAATGAATACATGAATGAATGGATGGATGGAAGGATGGATGGATGTATGGATGGAAGGCTGGCTGGCTGGCTGGCTGGCTGGATTGGTGGGTGGGTGGGTGGGTGGGTGGGTGGGTGGGTGGGTGGGATGGGTGAGGTGGGTGGAGTGGGTGAGGTGGGTGGGTTGGGTGGGTTGGGTGGGTGGGTGAGTGGGTGGACGAACGAACGGACGGACGGACGGACGAAAGAACGAACGAACGAACGAATGAATGAATGAATGAATGATAATTAGTTTATTAATTAACGATAATAAAAAAATATGTGAAATGAGTATTTCGGTTTCTCAGTCCATGCAAGCTATTTAA
>JAWQFJ010018480.1:0-21943 GCA_034096865.1 Theodoxus fluviatilis
AACGTTGGTGAAGGAGACAGAAGGATTTATTACGATGCGGGTCGTTTCGTTTCGAAAATGTAACCCTTGAACAGCATTAATTTATCAAATCTGGGTACTACTATTGACCGCAATACCCCGCAATACCCACAAATATACCGCAATACCACCAAATATGCAACTCGTACTTGCGTCAAATCGCCGTAGTTTGATGTTTACTTCGTCCAAAGAACATACGTTACATAGACATAAAGAAGCGTCACTCCGCGATTTTAAGCAAGACGAGATTTAGAGTTGCGTCCCTTGTAATTAATTTAGATAGATAGATATGTCCTCAGATGTCTTAGGCTGCGAGGCCTTTATCTGATCTTTTGATCAGTACTTATGGCTACTCTCACTCTCTCTCTGTCTCTCTGTCTCTCTGTCTCTGTCTCTCTCTCTCTGTCTCTCTCTCTCTCTCTCGATCTCTCTCAATCTCTCTCCCACCCACCCTCTTACTCTCATTCTCTCTTTCCTTCCTCCTCTCTCTCTCTCTCTCTCTCTCTCTCTCTCTCTCTCTCTCTCTCTCTCTCTCTCTCTCTACCACCCACCCTCTTACTCTCATTCTCTCTTCCCTTCCTCTCCTTTTCCCAGCTTCCCTCCCCCCCCCCCTCTCTCTCTCACTCTCTCTCTGTCTCTGTCTCTCTCTCTCTCTGTGTCTGTCTCTCTCTCTGTCTCTCTCTCTCTCTCTCTCTCTCTCTCTCTCTCTCTCTCTCTCTCTCCCACCCACCCTCTTACTCTCATTCTCTCTTCCCATCCTCCCCTTTTCCCAGCTTCCCCCCCCCTCTCTCTGTCTCTCACTCTCTCTCTGTCTCTCTCTGTCTCTCTGTCTCTCTCTGTCTCTCTCTCTGTCTCTCTCTGTGTCTCTCTCTGTGTCTCTCTCTCTGTCTCTCTCTCTCTCTCTCCCTCTCTCTCTCTCACTCTCTCTCTCTCTCTCTCTCTCTCTCTCTCTCTTACCACATTTGAATATTTTGCCTCAAGGGCTGAATGTAAGTAAGAAAGGCAATACTGCCTAATTCACTACCCTTGTAAAATAAAGTTCGTTCGTTCGTTCTGTCTGTCCTGACTTAAGCGCAACAACTTGGTACTGGTAGTCTGTTGGCTTGGCCTAATGGCAGTGAATCGATAATAAACTTGGCAGAAATAGACCTTAAGTATCCTAAAATGTACAAGACCACTCAAATTTCATGAACTATCATCCATTTTTATACAATTTACAGTGCAAAATATGAAGCGAGGGAGTTTACAGAAAAGAACGTTATAATTCCTTTACAAACACGTAGTAACGTCAGTTGCCAAATGAATGGCTCAGATGGTAAAGCGCTGGACAACTGTAACGTTAGGTCATGCGTGAACGGATTCGAATCCGCGCTGAAACTTTTTTCGAACCCGACCTGTTTTTTGTGTTTTTGTGTGTGTTTTTCCCCCCCTCTTTTCTCAAGAGATTGCGGGTTTGAACCCAATTTTTGTGTGTGCCAAAACCTGGAGGTTCAGCGCCAGCGGTTTTTATCGCAAATCACGTAGTTGATGACGTCAAACTATTGATGCCGTCGGCGTATGCGTTCCGCACTCAGAGACCTCCAGCAGACATTAAGATGAACTTCGAAGCATCAGGACTGGCTAGCATAACAAACTGCCTGTATTAAGTATGCAGGCCCTGGGATATAAATTGGGGCTTTCTTGGTGGAGCTTTGCGCTCTCAGCGTGCTCTCCAGTTTATAATTTCAACTGCTGCGTTTGCAAAACTTTTTTTTGGCATTCTGCTCATCAGCGATCCTTGTAAAGGAATGTAATATTTAAAGGAGGATAACTGTTTTAAATACAAACAATGAGAATGGACATATCGAATTATGACGATCAATTAATTAACCGAGTATACCAGTACGACAACGACGCATTTTTGGTCTTTCCTTACCTTAACCTTACTTCTGTCTGTGCCAGGAAGCACACAAGGCTTGGACATCACTCCTCCACTGCGGACCGCAGCTGCACGTCGTGCTGTGTTCCACGTGTTCCAGCCCGCACCGTTTCGTTCCAGTTCCACCATTCGCCGCCAAGTTGTTTTTGGGCGGCCTCTTTTCCTTCTTCCTTCAGGTGTCCACCCGAGGGCTACAGCACAGTCGTCCGTTCTGTCTTTCCTCAGCACATGGCCGATCCAGTTCCATCTCCGTCTCCTCACCACCTCACTGACCTTCTCTGCCTCTGCCATCTCGTGAACTGTCTTGTTGGAGACGTGTTGTTGCCATCGAATCTTGAAAATCCTCCGTAAGCATTTGGTCTGGAAGATGTCTAGCTTCTTCTCCTCTCCCTTGGTTAGTTTCCAGGTCTCGCATCCATACAGCAGAACTGAAAGGACCAAGCTCTTGAAAAGGGAGGTTTTGGTCTTCTTGCTGATATCGCTGGCTTGCCAGGTGTTTGATAGCCTTTTGAACTGCGCGCTTGCCAGTGCCACTCTTTTCTTGACATCCGCTGTGCCTCCACCATCCTTAGTGACGTTTGCACCCAGATACGTGAAGCTCTCTACCTCCTCTACCTCGCTTTCTCCAACCTTCAGCTTGCTGTCGCTTTTGCTGTTGGCCTTCATGATCCTGCACTTCTTAGCATTCAGTCTTAGACCAACTTTGGCTGCATTGTCTTCCAGTCTGGTTGTTTTGTGCTGAAGGTGGTCCATTGTTGAAGATAGAAGGGCAAGGTCATCTGCAAAGTCAAGGTCTTCCAGCATGGTAGTGAAGTCCCATCGGATTCCAGTTCTTTCATCCTCCACAGTTCTCCGCTGTCAGGGTGTCCTTCCCTTAGACTGCGTTGGTCATCGACACCATACGGTGTACCCCCCCCCCCCCCCCCCCATCCGCCAACCGGGGGGACGCGCCTCAAACGCCGTGCAGTCCCAGCGCGAGAGCTCTTTTGGTCTAGGCAAGCGCAATCAGCTCAAGGTCATAGCAAGTCACATTTCAGCTGATGCCAGAAGAAGTTTCGAATGTTTGTTGTGCACAAAAGATAAATTCTGCATCAGCTGAGAGAGAGAGAGAGAGAGAGAGAGACAGACAGACAGACAGACAGACAGACAGACAGACAGACAGACAGACAGACAGACAGACAGACAGACAGACAGACAGACAGACAGACAGACAGACACACACAGAGAGAGAGAAAGAGGGAGGGTACTTTTTTCTCCAGGTATGCTGTTGCCCCGATAGTTTTTAAAACCCTTCAAGCACGTTATAGGCAACGGTACCTTCAGAGCTGTTAAGTGTGGAACAAATCAATGCTTATCAAAATTAATTGAAGAATAGAAACAACTACTGCAATGAGCAAATGGTCGAAAAAAGGAATGTGTTCATTGCTATGAAAAACTGGACTTGAGAGTCCTCTCGTCATTGTGAAACGACATTTTCATATGAATACGATGTGTCCCCGGCCTGTCTGAGAAAAAACGTCACTTGCCATCTATTCAGGTGACTGTCTCCTTGCAAATGGCCTGATTAGTGAGGTGCTGAGCTTTGAAACAATTACCAAACAGTAAAACTTATCGGTTGGGGTAGAGATGCTTGAGCGAAAAACAGATCATATCAATGACTGAACACACACATTATTTGCTCTCGGGCTGTATTGTTAGGTATTCAGATGTTTGCAGACCAACGTTTGCAGGTTAGAAGATATTAACATGCCATTTTGCAAGTGAGGCTGCCAACAATAAATCCTCCGCCTGAGACGCGAAACTGTTTCTGTCTGTTTCGCTCAGTGTCCGGCTCTGTTAGGAAGCAACCAGAGTACACTGAGCCCTGATGGGACTGAATGCATGCAAGCCTTGACACGAGCACAACATCAAACCGTTCTGCACCACCATAAACTCTAACAGTCTTGCCAGGCACTCAACATAGATTTAAGTTAAGTCTGAAATTATTAGAAACATTTGTTATTTTCTGCGCATGAATGATGACAGGTCTGTCGGCCACTTGCATCGGCCATTTTGAATTGGTCTTGATCAAGCAAGGAGCAACAACAGACGATGATGTTCTGCTTGCACAGCATGGTAGTTTCCTCGTCCGTGTCGTGTGTTTCCAATCAAACAGAGGACGTACTGAGTGCCTACCACGTGCCAAAGCAAAAAGACAAAAAATATTAACAGGAACTTCCCAACCCTTCAAACTTGTTAAGAATATACACTAGTTCCTGCCAGCCCACCCACCAGTGCTCTCCCCTCTTGCATGAGTACACGGTCAGCCCCTCAGCCTCTACTCGCTTGTTGAAACCATGTCTTTCTGACAGGCGGAGATGGGCGAGCATGCTTTGGGATTGGACGATGTGCGAGGCGCAGTGCCGTGGTTTTATCCCTGGGACGGAGAAATATGGGATTATTTAGACGTCACTCATCACAGAGCCATAGGAGCGTATCCAATGGATACCACCCACAGCTTTCTGTGGTGAAAGTACAGAAGGAAATCTGGGCCTTTCCGGTAATATCGTCTGTCACACAATGACATGGGACAGACTCACTCAACACCGGAGCGTCTTACAACTTCTTTAATGTGGCCATGTGTTCGTCCTCTCCTCTACCTGCCCGCCCGGTCAGTGCGCGCTCTGCGTCTCCCCGTCTGCGGGAGTCTGCTCTGCCATGGGCGAGTTCGTGGGGCTTCTCTGTCCTCTCTCCTTTCTCCCTTTCATCGAACTCGCGATTGTGTAAATACCAAATGGACAGCACCAATCATGAAACGCGAGCACGGCCGGGGCATTTCTTTGGGCAGGATAGGATCTTAGATCCCCAGATCGCGATCGTTTAGATGAGAGATGGACGATTATAAACTGGGGGCATGAAATACGAGCGTGAGCGAGAACTATGGATGACCGTGGTCGGAGGCGATCCCTCGGACAGGTCGGGATGATAGTCCCCAGCTGACTCGACGTTAGGGGCCTCCTTGGCCGCAACGTTCATCCCTCGGGCGGAACTGGTCCTCAGATCTCCAGGTGACCTGAGGTGATGAACGTCCTCAGGTAAGTGACCTGCAGCCACAGGCGTCCTTTACGTAACAAAGTTTTAGACACAGATAACCATTGCTGCGTGATGTCCCTCCCCTCCAGCCAACTGGAAATGATGCACTATTATTTCCAAGAAAAAGAATTAGACACACGGTATACTTATAACAAGGAATATCCAAGAGTATACAGATATGTTAAGGCAACATAATCAACATTCGACTGCCATTCCTCCTGAGAAATTATGCGGGATATCCCAAAAATCGGTAGTGCAGAGGATTCACCTTTTTAAGGTAGTATGCACTCCCCCGGTAACAACCGGCACCAATCTAGATACGGCAGCAGAGCTACTTCCCTGCAACCGCACTGACGCGCTCATATGTCTCGACCTCAATCTGGCGATTCTATTAAGCAGGAACACTCCCAGGATCCCGAGACTGAGCGTCTGAGATGACAATACATTATTACGTCTTCATCTATTTTACTCTTGGTTAGTCTTACAATTCTTTTCCACACAAGATACTAAAATCGTACACCTGTCACTTTATTTGTGGCTAGAGCAGAAGAAGGTTACTGTCACGTCAACTCAAGAGTTTCTGAAACAGTCAATGGCACAGAGTAAGTCTGCACTTCTCAAAGACAGGAGTGCTGCGGCAGAAGCACTTCCAAGACGGTGGCCATCACATCGAAGGGGGAGCTGAAGCCGTTGGTGTGGTGGTCGTCCCTGCTATCACTGACGGATACAGCCGCCTGATGATTGCGTCCTCCATGTTGCAGGGTCGGATTCCGGCTTGGGCGTCACCGCTTGTAGGAGGGGCGCAGAGTCCTACTCTGGAGGCGTTATCCCCGCCCTCGGCATTCGCTGACGCCTTCCCGTGTCCAGCATCGTCCCCTGACTCGTCAGCGCTCACTCTCTTCGCCAACCTCTGCCTTCTGCGTTTGCATAAGCAGAATGGGTAGGTTCCCACTCCCAACATAACAGCAGACAAGAATGATGTGATTAAAGAAGCCCACCGAGGTATGATACACTCCTGTTTGACTTCCTCCAACGTTTGAAGCTCTCTAATGAAAGGTTCCATTCTTATACGTTTCAAGACCACTAACATAGATGGTATGTTAGAAAAGCTGAAGGTGGGTAGCGGCGTGTGGACCGGTCCTCAAATATCAACAGACGATATATATTGTGTGAGCACAGTTGATTGAGCAAAGGGTCACTAATTTGAACAACACTATCAAAGTGATAGAATGCGGGCAGCGTAAGGTGGTCATCGAAGATAACATGTCATGGGTAGCTTTAAAACGCCCATGGGAGGCTCCGCTCTGCCGTCATGGCAGATCGCCAAAAATCGCAACTGTTTTTGAGTAGTTATGATCCAGACACCACTGGACATGTACTCCGCCATAGTAAGAATGGAACCAGGCCTATTACAATCTTACATTTTTCTCGTTGTTTGTCCTTGTTTTGCATGAACAACGAACGTCTACGACGGGCCAAAGCAAAAAGACAAAAAGTATTTTCAGGAACTTCCCAACCCTTCAAACTTGTTTAGAATGAACAACGAAATAATACAGAATTAACCGGATATTTCGGGCTGCGCATGGCGCAATGACTCGCCAAGGATCCAGTGCATTGATTTACTTCCTCTTCATTTATCAGAATGTATTTGCTGCTTTCTTTATCCATTGCTATAGCCTTAGCTTTGAGTTCATATTTTGCCAAAATGTTACGAGTTATTTTCTCATCATTTACTAGTTTTTGCATAGGTACTGGCAGGCTGTGGGCTTCACCTGTGTCTAAGTCATTGCTCACGTCCAAGAGAGGAATGCTGATTAAGACTATGATTTTATCTTCTAAAACAGCATCACATGTGATCATCTTATAAAACCTCCAAATGTGGGTAACGTGGTTTGACGGTAATTGCAGGGACGCTGGCTATTGGGTTTTACATTGCTGTAACAAGGCAATTAAGTCGCTGAGGCTAACGGTTTAGGCGATAAACGACCCCAGGACACAACATGCTCAGCTCCAGGTAAAGATGCTGGAGACAGAACCCCATGGTTCTCTGCGTAATTTCATCTCCTTTAACTGCTAAATCGAGACGTAAATATAAATGTGTAAATTGATACAACCCTAATGATGGTCCTAGCAAGCTAACGCGTTATATTGATCAATCGGCTATCTAACAACTGAAAAGCTTCTGCTATTTCGTTTATTGCTTGACGATTTTCAGATACCGCCATTTGAGTGACATTCAATAGCGTGAGAGCTTCATGCGTCACGTGGCTCAGTACTTTTTGTCTACTACACAGTATACGCGATGGCGATGGGATCGAGATTGCCCCCGATGCAATACCGAAGAGAATACTTGACACGTCCGATGAAAGGTTAAACTGCTCTTTTTGTCGACTGCCATTTCGAAACTTATACTCATGGAAATAGTCGTTCAAGGCCACACGACTTCGATTGACTCCTGCAATTTCCGTGTCTACATTAACGAATGTCCTAGTAAATACCTGCGGTTCCCAAGCTGAGTAGTAACGAGATACAATCTGGCCTGAGACATTCATACTAAAGTTGCAGCTTCTCGTGCTGACAAGTCTCGCACAATCTTGCCGTAAGGACAGAGATCATGAACGATGGCTAAGGTCTATATGGAGCATCCAGGGTTGACTTCATTTACTTTTCAAAACACTTCTTTTCCCTTGAATAAAGAGTGTTTGAGCTTAGCAAAGGAGGAGAAGGAGTGCGGTGAGGTTCAGTTCTCTACTCAGGGACATCATCTATAAGTGAGCAAGTAGTGACACGCGTCATTTATACAGCACTCTCACCAAGCATGATGAATACAATATAAGTACAAATACATGGATAATTTGAAACACGAAACCTTGGTTTACATATCAGGGAAGCCTATAGCATGTCAGCTATTATCGTAAGTAAATTCTTGATTGCTTTGCTCCTGCTTCTTCGTGCTCTCTTATTCTTCTTCCGTCTGGCGTCTACAGCGTCGACCTCCATGTGCACTGCATCCGGTAGGATATCTTCTAATCATAGCATCATCATCAGCTACTTCAGAGGATGTATCTAGAGGCAAGTAATCTATGTTATCGTTGTCGTCACTAGATGCCTGCATGGTCAGACTTGCTACCGTCTCCAGCCTTGAGACGCGTCGATAGGTCTATGAGTGGGATCTTGTCCTCGGAAGAGGAGTAATTGCTTTCTCGACAGAACCGGCGTGCAACGTCATTAGCAGTCTCCCTATCATGACCTCTGACCTCCTCACTACCGCTGCTGCTTGTCTCCTCTGGAGGCACGGCGTAGCTGAAGGGGGGCGACTGTCGTGCGTTTTTGGAAGGTCCCATTCATCTAGTTTCGCAACTCTCAAGTGCTCAACATGAGTCTTCATAATGGTACCATCTAATTGGTTGCGGAGCACGAATATGACGGGATAAGTTTGCTTCACGTTCCGAAAGTATGGACTCTATTTTGATTTGCGTTCTAGTTTGTTCTAAGGTTATTTTTGTGATACATTGCATCTGCAACTTTGATCTCTACTGGCTTGCTGCTTCTGTCTGCAAAACTGGCTGGGCGCTGACGGGCTTTTTTCATCAGTATGTGCACCAATACAAAGGCCTTGTGCCGCTGCTCTAAGGCTATCTCGTGTCGGTCCTCACTCAAGTATTTGCAGCGGGGGTCGCAGAGGGTTGTCAACTGTGTCATATGCCACCCCATCGTCCTTACTTTAACAACCGGTAGAACTACACCTCTGTTGTACAGAAGGAAGTAGTATGATAATTTGGGGAAATTATTGAAATTGAACCGGACGGCCGCCAGTGTTTGATTGAGATGAACATCCCATGAACTGGGGTTGTCATCCAATTTCTTGAATAAGATATCGTGCAGAGTTCTGTGGAATCTTTCAACCTTTGCAGTGCTCTGAAGATGGTAGGTGGACGTAAACACATGGTATACGTTTAGTTTCTCAAGGGTTTCCCTAACAATCCTGTTGTTCTCAGTTCCGTTGTCTGACACATTTTGGAGGGGACATCCAAAACGTTGCGAAATCTCTTCCATCAACAAGTGTGCAAGGTTGTCGGCACTCTTGTCAGGGACTGCAGATGCTTCTGACCAGCCACTATGGTGGTCTACAAAGCTGATGATGTACCAATTACCAGAAAGTAAAGTGGTAAAGGTCCAGATATATCTAAATTTACTACTGCGAAAAGGTAGGGAAAGTGTCCGTTTCTTGCAGGGGTGGTAATTGTTTTTGCAAACTACGGTACTGGCAAGGGACGCACTCTCGAACGTACTGGTACCCTTCCTTGTACAGCTCTACCCAGTAATACTGCTGTCTGGTCGCATCTAATGTCTTTTCAAACCCCGTGTATCCATTGTCGTCATGATACTATGCGATCTCGAAGATGATTGGGGGCACACAGTCGGGGCAGAGGTTGGTCGTCAACATTGCAAACATAGTATACTACTCCGTCCAGGAGGAAGGATCTGCTATCTGCTCGTGAGATATCCTGTTTGTAAGTCTTTCGTCCATTTCAGAAATTTTGTCATCTTTGGCTTGCTCTATCGTCATGTCTAAATCTGGACATTCTGTTTGGCTCACCCGCCGAGCATCTGGTTGTTCAGGTAGTTGGATATTGGTAAGCTCTGTAGGGTCGAACTTGTTTGAGTCTAGGACATTTATTTGGAAAGTGTTGTCACTATCCTCTACTGCCTCATCACTGGTGTCTTCGTCTTTATCTCGTGACGGAGGCACGCGCCACAGTAAACCGACGCAAGTGTTTTGGGGACCTGGAGTGTACTCTTTCCTACAATTGAATCCTGTGATGCTCAACGCCCACATCTGGATTTTGTTGTTTGCATTGGAGACTCTAACAAGCACTTCAAAGGTTTGTGATCAGTTCGAACGACGAACTCAGAATTGGGAAGATAGTGTTCTAATTTCTGCACGGCGTAGTGAATAGTGAAAGCTTCCCTTTCGACAGTGAACCAGCGGGTCTGCATGAGAGTCACTCAGTTTGTGGGAGAGGAAACACAATAGCTTTTCGTTCCTAGTATCTGGAATTTCATTCCCACTGCCTTCGCAGGGTTGGGTCAAGTACGTACCGATGCAAGTGTTGCTTGCATCAGTGTACAGTACATAGGTTTCTGCAAATCAGAATAAGCCAAAAGTGGAACGACTGTCAGACTCTCTTTGAGATACTCAAACTCCCTCTGGCATTCATCAGACCACTTGAAATGAGCATGCTTCTTGGTCAGGGCAATGAGAGGTTCAGTTATCTTGAAGAAGTTTAGGATGAATCTTCTATAGTAACTGCACATGCGTATGAATCCATGCACCTCGCGTACGGGGGGGTGTTAGGTTTCGATGGCCGCTACCATTTGTTTGTCTGGCAGGACACCGTATTTATTGATGACAAAGCCTAGATAGTGAGTTTTTCTTTGGAAGAAGCTACATTTATTAAATTTCAGTTTCAGAAAGTGTTCTCTGAGACGGTCAAAGACTTGCTGCAGCTGCCTCTCATTTTCTTCTACACCTGAGGAGAATACTAGTATGTCATCAAGGTATGCGATGGCAAACTTCACAAATCCACGGAACACTGCATTAATCAATGCCAAGAAACAAAGTTTTAGACACAGATAACCATAGCTGCGTTATACGTCCAGGGTCCCTTATCACTTCACCTAGTTGTTATTCTAAAGATAATTTCTGCAAAGATATTATTTCTTTGTAATCTCCTTTACCCAAGAGAGAGAGAGAGAGAGAGAGAGAGAGAGAGAGAGGAGAAGAAAAACGCTTATCACACACACACACACCATTTCCAGATTTCAACAGAGATCTACTGGTTGGTTCTACATACTGCAGCAATCATTCTCTCTTACCGTCGCGTCGTCTGCAAAGCAATAAAAGTAACTGCGCATCTCCCCCCCCACACACACTTCCGGGACATGTGCAGAACTTACGAGACACCTCTGCTGAGCCTGCACTATGAGTCGATGCTGGCAACAGCGTGTCCAGGCACCATTGCAGCCTCATGCAGCCTCCACCTCGATTGACCCCGGGTGCTGGCGAGAGATGGAGGATGCGCTGTGACCTATCATGGAAAACGGTCATCTCTCAAAGCCGGGCATTAAGTCTAACAGGGACCATTCTTCCTCATAGACTGCACAGATAGAACAATTAGTCGGGCCTAAGCCGGCTACAATTCAGCTAACTAGCCGCTCCCAGGGAAGCAATTTTCCAAAACTGCAGCGCGTGCTTGTAATGATGGTGGTGGGTTACATCTTTTGCCCAGACAAATGGCGGCGTCCGGTGAGACCAACGCTACTCCCGATAAATTCTGTGGGGCTGCTGCGGCTGCCCGACCTCTAAATAAACGCCCCATCGTCATATCCACGAAGATTCATCACCGAAAATCGGATGATACCGCGGGGCAACTTATGCAAATTACGGGGTGGCAGGCAGGCCTGAGCTGCTGGTCTGGCGCGGAAGTGAAATATGGCGGAGCTAATCATAACGAGGCTGGGAACTCTTCAGCGGCGGAGGCGACCAGGCACGCCCTCTGACGGCCTGGCAAGTCTCGTGGTCTTGCTGCGTCTCGCGAGAATAGATTAATCACCAGGGTAATTGCCAAGGGTCGGCGCGGCGGTTTGGAGCGGGATTGCCCGCTAATTGGATCACTTTAATTTGGGCATCCTTTTTTGTCTCTAATGGCCACCACGCTGGTGGAGACTCGGCTTGGGGTGGCGGGTAATGGCCGCCGCCATGTCTCAAATCACGCGAGGGTCGCGAGATGTCTCCTCCCGCTCCCTGCGTCTCGCAGGACACCGGAAGTTGGGGGACTGTAATGAAAGATGCTCGTGCATCGAGGAGAGCCCCGGGACTCAGCGCTTCCCTACAGAGTCTCTCCCAGCCACGGTGATGTATGAACCCGCTCTTCCCTAATGGTTTTATCACCGACGGCGGCGGGGGTTCAATGGGGTGGTCAGAGTCTCCCGAAAGTGGTGTCCTCGCCGTACCAGGGTGGAGCTGTGCCGACCTCAGCACAGGCTCTGGGATGCTCCTTTATCAATACATCTTATGAAAGTCTTCAAGTGTCGCTCGTACTGCTTGGAACCTGACCTGGTTGGACCACCGTAAAAAGCGCGAGAAATGTTTGGCGTGGTGCTTCTGTCCATGTGGAGAACACGTGCGGGCATCATATTGTGTCAGGCTCTGTTGTTGGAACGGTGATCCTGTTCCATTTCAAGTAATGAGGCATACATCCGGTTCATTGCAATAGTTTACGAGGCGTTTATCTAGTCCCAAGACAAGATTAAAAATCCGCACTCCTTTGCTGCAATAATCACAGCCTGAAGCACTGCAGAGACTCGACAGAGATTTCCCATCCTTTGGGAATCCGAAACATTTCACGCGTAAAATGGAGTAGCTCTCACGCCCATAAACAAGCGAACAAACAAACAACCGAATTGTATGTTTCGCTAATAAGCTCTGCCGGTATCTATAATGAACAACCTTTAGGCCTGATTGAGGAGTTAAAATCAGCAAACAGAGGATCATTGGCCGACGCTAGGTTGGCAACATCCCATGGAAATCACCACCTGGGCTCATCTCAGCGCCTGTCAAGCCATCAGGTGTCAAGGGGCGAGGAGAGACCCAAGTAGCGAGATGCCTTTCCTAGACTAAACAGGCTTAGGGGGAGTACCCATCAACTCGCGCACTCGCTCACTGATCAGCGTCTGCGCTCATCTCGCGGCGACCCGGCCTGAATGCGCTACCCCGCCCCTCACAAAGCCAGGCTGCACGGGTGAATGCGTCGCAAAGGACACAAGACGTCACGGCCACACCAGCTTCGTAGCGTCAGAATGCATCGACTCCCATGGGGGAGGGTCAAACAGCCTTAGTGCTCACCTTTCATTTGGCGTTGTCCGCTCTGATGAAGGACTGTTGGCTGACCAGGCTTTCTTTCCCTCGGGTGACGAAGTCACTAGTTCCACCGACTGCCTTCTCCTCCCCCTCAACTTCCTGGTGCTCCTCCCCGTTCTTTCTCCACTTAATTACCTCTCGCTGCCTTCTCTCGGTGTGTATATCATTCTGCCCCAATCTAATCCACTCTCACCATTGTTTCCACGTACCTAGGGGGCGTCCTATTTGTCTGAGAAATGAGGCAATGATTACTGGGCGGAATAAACCATTCTAATTGAGATGGGAATTTCCTTCATGTATCATTTCAAAGTGTGGAAATGTCACGTTTCTTCTAATTGAAATGATATGTTCAATATATCTTATCTTTGACATGGGAGAAGCGGTTTAGAGTCGTTTGTTTAAAGTGAATTTCGATTGAAATAGTATCATGACACCAAAGAGGTTTAAACAGGAACACTATAGTGACAAGTGTCACAATCCATGGTCTTAAGTTTGTATTAGGAACGACGAGGCAAGTAAACCAGAACTAAAACATTCCGATCTTTTCCCGCAATTCTCGCAACATTATGCCCGTTTCTGAAAAGGCTTTTATTGTCATGCGCATACGCACGAGTATTTTCTTGAATGATGAATCACAGACGCACGATAACTTGCATCTTCGCTGTCCGGCGCTAACAGTGGGTCGGCCGAGTTTAGATTTCTGGCTCAACCCGCTCACGCTGATCTGTAACGAGTCCATCTGCAACCAATGGATAAGCTCAAAGTCATCAAAGTGAAACGTGAGAGGCATCTCGAAGGGCGACAGCGTCTTTCTTGCCGCCATGTAAAAGTTCCTCAATGTACAGACACGTTTACAATCGGACAGTGACGTTAGGCACACATGGCATTGAAATCCGTCGATTTTGACGAAGACGACAGTTGCACCGAAGTTGAGATCGCAGTCTACGCTCATACGTTCCAAGCCCGCGAAAACGAGAGCAGACAACGACCATAAAACAAAATTAATTGTGAGAGTCCGAATGACAAGAAGGCTAAAAGTTGAACAGTTTTCCACAAGACGCGCGGCAAAATTGCCAGGGAGCTATGTCAGGTGTGTATTTCTTTAGCTTTCCGCTGAAATTAAATATTAATCATAATTATTGTGCGCTATATATATGAACATTTATCAGGTATTTGTATTAAAGCCGAAATAAAGTTTGTGGTTGAGACTCTCGTTTTGCCATTTTCCCGATTTAAATTTTCTTTTCACCTGGACGCTGAATGAATTACGCAAACAATGGGCGCTGCAACGCATGATTTACGCCTGCTTTGAAGAGGATCGAGCGTTAATCTGCGGAATGCTCGACTCACTCTCTAGCGTTGCTCTCCAGGAAGTGCGGTCCGCGGCAGTTTTACCTTAAATGTCTGTCTCGATGCTGCATGCATGTCTTGAGTGATGTTTGATGGCAGTCTTTGCAGCGACATGCAAGTGATGTTACCATCCTTCGTTTTCCAAGGACAAGCTTGGAATATACGCAAACGCGCGAGCGAGCGCGCGCACACACGCACACACACACACACACACACACACACACACACACAAACACACATATGTAAATACACACACATACACACACATATATACACACACACATACACACACACTTTCATGCGCAAGTCGCCTGTTTAGCATTCGCAAGCGAAGGCTCTACCTTTTAGGTAATCAAACCCAAATTCCCCTCCCTATCGCACATGAATTTATGGCATGACGAAGTGAACTGAAGCGAGCCCTCGAGCCGTTTACGAGAAACTCATTACCCCACCCACTTCGCCGCTGAGAAGAGAAGAAAAGGGCTTTGTGGTGGATCATTCGAACTTTTGGACAAGCTGAAGTGTCCCTCAGAGCTGCCCGTGCCATGCCAGCATATGGATAGGTAGTTTCCCATGCTACGTTGGCTTCGTTAGATGTCATTGCCGTGGAAATCATCAAGGGTTTCTTGCAAAACTTAGACACAGAATTCCAACTCTCGTCAGGACCAATGGAGAGAAACGTGAAAGGAATGACCCCCGCAGCGCATCGGGTCCGCTCTCTCCAGTCGAGATGGCGTGTCGTATTGACCGCGAAGGGTGTTCCTCAGGGAAAGGTAATGAGATCCCACAAACGTTCTCGTCAGAGGCGCCATCTCGAGGACCGTGTCCTCTGTAACCACACAGGCCGCAGTTGAGGCGTCACACTGGCCTGATTGAGGGGAGCGTAGGGCTCTAGCAAGCGTGACAATTCCATCTACCCTGCCCGTCTACCGTGAGAGCGATGGTCATCTGCCCCGCGGGCGTACTCATTGCCTTCATCATGGGTTGCCCCCTCATGACTGCCACTCCCAATGACAGTTCCATTGAAAAAGTCGATCTAGCGGTCTGATGATCAGGGAGTTAAATTTTAAAGCGGTTTGAGACCAAGATGTTAACGATAGACACAACCAATACTTTTACCCCTTACTTTCTGGTTATCTTTCTCCTTTATTAAACCCTAGCCATCAGCGTTACAACGGAATTAGCCCAAATGCCACGTCACCTATCGTCCCGAGCCTTATGAAAGTTTCATACACGGGAGCCAGGGCTGCCTGAATAACCCTGATCATTATTTCCGCAACGCGAATCATGGCACACCACAGCAGCACGCAGTGTAATATAATTATCAGCATTGGTGATTGATATTTACTTGACTGTGCTTGGAATACCGCGCACACAGATGCTATATTACGGAAATGGAGGACGAACTGTGACTGTCCACATATTAAAGAAGGGTCCCCTAATTACAGGATATTTGGATCTAAATGGAACAAGCATTATCAACACCGCTTTAACACAGTGGGCACTTTGACTGTAAGAGCTACTTATGTTGTTTGCTGATTTCTTCAATTAGATTTGCTCATCCATTGTCTCTACGTCGAGGGGAGGCCTACGACCACAGTGAACAATCGTTGAGGACTGTCTCATTCCCGCCTTTCCACACACGAAAAGACAGCGGCAGCACCTCATCTCAATCCCATCGCGCTTCATACAGCCCATACTGTGAACCCGAGTCAGAAGTGACTCTGGCACAGTTCAAAGTGAATAAGTAATAGACTTGACCTTTCGCATTACAGCATTGCGCCAAAAATAGTTCATTCTCATATACTATTTTTTCTCCACTTTTCATATAAATCACTCAGATGTCAAACCTTGTTTCCATTTCAACACAAACATTTTATTTTATCGAATAAACGTTTGTTTATTGCCTCAACAGGAGTAAGTTATGAGTTTCGTGCGAGATAGTCTTAAAGTACTTTAACGGCGTATGTCACGGAGCAGATCAGCTATCCCACAAGTTTGAATTTTTCGGACGAAATCCTTCCATCACGTGATGTCAACTGTGCTAGAGATTGTTTCCCCGGCAGGCGAAGTATCTAGTGGACGAGAATGCATACAGCCAACACTCTCGGCAGTTTAATCCTCGCTGAATCCACGCCTCTGCCTAGCCTGTGAAACAGCAGATGACGAAAGTGAATGTTGGTTTGTTTCACTGCAGCAAAAATAGTGCACTGTAAAAGGCATTGTGCATGTAATACCTTTAAAGACTACGTACATTAACTACTTCATTTTAGCAGAGAGATATTTTGAAATATATTTTGCAGAAAAGGTGACAGAGAGAAAGCTGGGTGGAGGGCGGTGAAATGAGAATGTGTTTAATGGAGTTAGAATCTGAGGTGGTTTTATGAAAACTAGAAATAAAAATCTGGAACAGGCGAGAACTGCAAAATTAAATTTATTTTAACGTGAAGCATTCTGGCAGTCTGGCAACACTTAATATGTAAACTGTCGGGTGAAAGGTGTTCATGAGTTCAAAAGTGAGTCTCTCTCTCTCTCTCTCTCTCTCTCTCTCTCTCTCTCTCTCTCTCTCTCTCTCTTTCTCTCTCGCGTCGTGGAGCCTTCAGTTTGCCCTGTTCAATCTTATACTCACTCTGTCGCTGCGAAAGGATTAGGAACGAAGCGGTGCACCAAGTATATGTTTATTAACAAGTAAGTTGTCTCATTGTCATATGGTGGACACCAAAGTTGTGCAGTGGAGGGACTGACTTTACAGATTCAGATTTAGCTTGCACTTGTACTGGACTGGGTTGGATTAAACATTGCACAGCATGAAGGAGTGCGAAACAGGCGATTCCATATCGAGCTAGTGTCAGGGGGGAAAACTCTGCCAGATCATTTGAATATTTGAATATTTGAACTTGCATGTGGGCCACAGTGTGGAAACTGTTGTGTTGAAGGTCAACGGCTATGCCTTACAGACTGGAATTTTTTTTCCATCTTGATGCCTTTGGACAAAACGTTTTCGATTACAATGTGCATGCGTTTCGCGCCAGTCAGAGTGCGCTAACGTCGGCGCGGAATTTGACGTAGTTATCGAGTTGTCCTTCCTAGCCTGAAAGTAATCTCCAGTGCCTCTTATCCTCTGGTCACCCGCGCTGTATTGACAATCTCGACATAAGCTTGAAACCGCACCTTGATAAGTCAGGATGGGGGTTGACTTAACAACCTATCGTCGTAGAATAGGAGCGTATACTCACCGTGGTCCCCGGGAACACAATAGCGCCCTGAATTCGGATGGCTCCTGTTCTTTGGATCTCTACTGCGATTGGTGGAACCTTGCTTACCCTGCAAATGACGAGCAACAGGTGATTGGCCACAGACTCGTCAGGTTGACCCGGCCGCAAGCCAGAGCGGGTCTTCTCACAGCTATATTTTTAGCGTCCCTCATTCTAGCAAACGCGTTACAGCCACATGCAGCCCCACAGAACCTACACGATCTGACATCTCTGCTACTCTTGGGCGGGGACGTCGAGGAGAATCCAGGCCCATGCATCTCTGTGCACACTGAGCCTGACCAGCTGGGCGAGATCCGGGTAGATGAACACCATGACCAAGGGAACTTGCAACATGAGTCATTGATGGCAAAATGGGAACGAAAGCTCACAGAGATAGAAAAGAGAACGCAGGAGAAACTAGGGAGAATGGAGGCCAAACTGAAGAAGCAAAGACACCTAAGTCAAAGGCTAGCAGAACTGTGTGAGGGCAACTTCAAACGCCTCAGTGAAGACCACGACCCAGTTAAAAATGAAGTCAGAAGACTACAAGAAAACCTCAGTGACTTCAATTGCGACATGGGAAACAGATAGAGGATTATCGATGAGCAGACGGACAAGCAGGAACAAATCATGAAGAGAAATAACATCAAGTTGTTTGGGGTACAGGAAGGAGAGAGCGAGCAATACTGGGAATGCCTCCAAACCGTTCTGCAGTTGTTCCGTGAGGCCGTTCCAGGTGTACCTTGGTCGGAGAAGGATATCATCAAAGTCCAGCGACTTGGCACACCAAGAAGGAACGCGGGAAACAATAGGAATCAGCCTCGTCCACTCATTGTCGAGATAGCGACCTTTCTCGACAAACTGTTCCTCCTGAAGTATGGACGGGAAGTCCTCAGAAGTAAAGGAGTTCAGATCTCCAGTGAACTGACCAGTCGACAGACGAAAATCCTGCAGGACCTGAGAGAAGAGGGCCACGATGCTTACTTCCAAAAACAACAAGCTCTGGTTCCGGGATGTCCGAGAAGCCTCTAGGTCTACGCCCAGAACTCTGGCCAACAGGAACAACAAGAACGGGGGAAGGGAACATAGGGACACCACAAAAATGACTTCACAGAAGATGACTCAGGGCCGAAGAGACTTGCCGAAGAAGATTTCAGCTTCCCAAAGGCAAGATATGAGGAGGAATGGCGACAACCGATGGATCCTCAGCGACACTCCAGACCTGAACACGCGGAGATGAATGGGACTTGGGCTTACCCTGATCACCACTTAAGCAAAGACATGTATGGCACTTGGGCACACCCTGACCATCCAAACAGTTAAGCAGACAAAACAGTGGAAGATCTCAAGTAGCGCAGGACTGGCAAGGGCCGATGGATCCGAAAGCCAAAGCCGGGCACCATAGAGACAGAAATGCATCTGCAGGCAAGGCTGAAGAAAACCTAGCGCTGAAATCTAACTTCTACGACGGAAGACGTAGACCTGAGAGCTGGTTGGACCTGAGACGAGAACTTCAAAATGACAACCATGCAGTGCCAACAGAGTCACAGGGAGAACGACGACGACTACTCCTCAGATCAACAGAGCTCGGCCGGATTTTCCCAGGGAGAGGGTTGCTACGATGAAACACATTTGGATGGAGTGCTGAGACTCGACATCGATAGCACACAGACAGTTGAACATCCGAACACGCAAGATCATTCAAGCACTCTCCAGGAGATTGATCATGAGGAGTTCATCTCGGTAGACGGAGAAGAGGAACAACTCCGGCAGAAGGAAACGTGTCCGAAGGAAACAACTGGCAAGAAAACCCAAGGGAAAATCACGGAGTGGCTAACGAGAAAGGATAGAGTGAGCCCAGCAGAAGATGCGCCGAGAAACATCGCAGAAGACTCAGCAGATGGAAGAGACCATCGTAATGCTGACCCCGATTCTGTCGCGGCTGCGTCAGTTTGGAGTGGCAGACTGCGTCAAAGACAGAACTCCCCTCAAAAGAATGACGAACAGAACGCGGAAGACTGACGCGTTGGCCCCAGCCCATTGTTCGAGCTGTCTTGTGATCCGGTAGAACAGGGTCACACCACACACGGAGTAGTTCGTCTATACTCAGTTGGAACGTCAATGGACTCTCTTCAAAATTATCAGATTCAGGGTTTCTGGAGTACCTGGCTTCCTTCGATATATGTTGTTTGACAGAAACGTTCTCCTCCCAGAAATTTGATTTTAGCATACTCTTTAACGAATATACGGTGATACATTCCCCGGGACTAAAACTGTCCAATCAAGGAAGATGTTGTGGTGGAGTCGTCGTGCTCTTGAAAATTTTCATTGCTGACTTTACTACAGAACTCGTAACACATTGTGACAATATGGTTGCCTTTCGATTCCATAGTCCCACTATCGAAGACGTTTTTATGTATATGTGTCTACATTCCGCCAATTGGCTTCCCCTATTATATCAACAAAGTAGATGCAATATTACCATACTTGAGGGCCTCATTTTGAAATTTCAGGAACTGTTTCCCAGAGCCATTATTATGATTTGTGGGGACATTAACGCCCGCATCGGCCAATGGTATACACACGCCGAGGATGAGGTAGAAGACACTGACACGTCCTATGAATTCCCCTATATGTGTTGCTCCTGTTTTCAGTTTGGAGTGAGAAAGTTTCAAGATAAAACTGTCAACAATTTCGGCAAAGTTCTAAAAAATATCTGTAAAATCCACCATATTCTCATATTAAATGGCTGTGCGCCTAGAGACAAGGAGGGCCATTTTACGTTCATATCTTCACAGGGAGACAGCGTAGTCGACTACTGCATGATAGTCTCGCAACTTCATATTGGCGTCGACGTCTTTGTTGCTTCCCGAGTAGAGCCTGACCATATGCTCCTTGAGGTCACTTTCGGCAGCCCTAAGAAAACAACCATTTGTAATCAGGAGGCGGTGATCTATTCCAAATTACAATGGGATTATAGCAAAGGAGACGTATTCCGACAAAATGTTAAGACTGCTGAGTTTGACATGCAGCTCCACAAAGCTTTCGCTTCTATAGACATGTCCATCGAAGCAGCTCTCCAGCACCGTACGCACTTACTGATACGGATTGCCGAGTGCACGAAGAGGCAGATCAGGGTCAGCAAAGAGCTATACCAAAACCTCGAGCCCCTGGTTTGATTCTGAATGCTATAGGAGTAAAATAATAACTTTCAATGCCCTTAGACAATTTAGAAAGTGTTATAGCAAATGTACACAAGAAAAGTATCTGCATTGCAGACGAAGGTTTACGAATATTACAAGAGAGAAGAAAAAAGCTACCTTTCCGAAACTAGTACTTCATTAATGAGGAGTCTGCACGATTCACGGAAGTTCTGGACTATAGTTTTAAAAAGTCACACGACGTCCTATGCCCCAGGGTAATATTGATATGGAAACTTGGAAAATACATTTTGAGACCTTGCTTCAAAACGATAATAACTCTGTGACTAATTCTGTAAATGCAGACGAGAATGACGCCAGATGGTATGACCTTTTGGGTGCCCCTATTAGTGCTGCAGAGGTCAAGAGGGCATTAAAAATAATAAGACCTGCCAAGGCTGCAGGAATAGATGGCATTCCTGGAGTGTGTCTAAAAGAGGCCCAAGATAAGCTGATACAATGTTTTACCAAACTGTTTAACGCTTTATTTGACGCTCATTACTTCCCTAAGACTTGGTCACAATCATTAATAGTTCCCGTACATAAGAAAGAACACATACAGAATCCCGACAATCTCTTTCCTGTGCGCATCATGTAAGTTTTTTACCTCTGTATTAGCAGAACGGTTGCGAGTGTGGATGGAGCTCAAGGACAAAATATGTGTGGAACAGGCTGGTTTCCGGGCTAACCACTCCACAGTAGACCACATTTTTACCTTGTATGCAATGATTCTCAAGCATGTTTATGCTGAAGGAAGAGGGAAATTATTTGTTTGCTTTGTGAATTATAAAAAGGCTTTTGACTCTGTTAGTCATACACACCTGTGAAGAGATCTGAAGGAGGTTGGACTGTCAAAAAAAAATTACTTGTTGTTAAAGGCCATCTATGCCGACGTGCAATCATGTATTCGATGGTGACATGCCCAATCAGATTTTTTCTTGCTCGGTGGGTGTAAAGCAGGGCGCAATTGAGTCTCCAGGAATGTTATCTATATATATTAACAAGGTTGCCGAATATGTACGAAGTAAAGGGAAACATGGGGTCCAGTTGATGCCAGGAATGATCGAGATATTTCTCTTATTGTTTGCAGATGACGTAGCCCTAATATCTACCACACCTTCTGGGCTACAAAACCAGATTAATAACCTTATCAATGTGTCTAACTCTTTAAGCTTAACTGTAAACCCGGAGAAGACGAAGATCATGG
>JAWQFJ010018482.1:0-35013 GCA_034096865.1 Theodoxus fluviatilis
TAGTGGCTGTAGCAGTGTTGTATTACATGTGTAGTGATGTGTAGTGGCTGTAGCAGTGTTGTATGACACATGTGTAGTGATGTGTAGTGGCTGTAGCAGTGTTGTATTACATGTGTGTAGTGATGTGTAGTGGCTGTAGCAGCGTTGTATTACACATGTGTAGTGATGTGTAGTGGCTGTAGCAGTGTTGTATTACATGTGTGTAGTGATGTGTAGTGGCTGTAGCAGTGTTGTATTACACATGTGTAGTGATGTGTAGTGGCTGTAGCAGTGTTGTATCACGTGTGTGTAGTGATGTGTAGTGGCTGTAGCAGTGTTGTATTACATGTGTGTAGTGATGTGTAGTGGCTGTAGCAGTGTTGTATCACATGTGTGTAGTGATGTGTAGTGGCTGTAGCAGTGTTGTATTACATGTGTGTAGTGATGTGTAGTGGCTGTAGCAGTGTTGTATCACATGTGTGTAGTGATGTGTAGTGGCTGTAGCAGTGTTGTATCACGTGTGTGTAGTGATGTGTAGTGGCTGTAGCAGTGTTGTATCACATATGTGTAGTGATGTGTAGTGGCTGTAGCAGTGTTGTATCACGTGTGTGTAGTGATGTGTAGTGGCTGTAGCAGTGTTGTATCACGTGTGTAGTGATGTGTAGTGGCTGTAGCAGTGTTGTATCACATGTGTGTAGTGATGTGTAGTGGCTGTAGCAGTGTTGTATCACATATGTGTAGTGATGTGTAGTGGCTGTAGCAGTGTTGTATCACGTGTGTGTAGTGATGTGTAGTGGCTGTAGCAGTGTTGTATCACGTGTGTGTAGTGATGTGTAGTGCCTGTAGCAGTGTTGTATCACATGTGTGTAGTGATGTGTAGTGGCTGTAGCAGTGTTGTATCACATGTGTGTAGTGATGTGTAGTGGCTGTAGCAGTGTTGTATCACATGTGTGTAGTGATGTGTAGTGGCTGTAGCAGTGTTGTATCACATGTGTGTTGTGATGTGTAGTGGCTGTAGCAGTGTTGTATTACACATGTGTAGTGATGTGTAGTGGCTGTAGCAGTGTTGTATTACACATGTGTAGTGATGTGTAGTGGCTGTAGCAGTGTTGTATCACGTGTGTAGTGATGTGTAGTGGCTGTAGCAGTGTTGTATCACGTGTGTGTAGTGATGTGTAGTGGCTGTAGCAGTGTTGTATCACATATGTGTAGTGATGTGTAGTGGCTGTAGCAGTGTTGTATCACGTGTGTAGTGATGTGTAGTGGCTGTAGCAGTGTTGTATGACACGAGTGTAGTGATGTGTAGTGGCTGTAGCAGTGTTGTATTACATGTGTTTAGTGATGTATAGTGGCTGTAGCAGCGTTGTATTACACATGTGTAGTGATGTGTAGTGGCTGTAGCAGCGTTGTATTACACATGTGTAGTGATGTGTAGTGGCTGTAGCAGCGTTGTATTACATGCACATAGTGATGTGTAGTGGCTGTAGCAGTGTTGTATTACACATGTGTAGTGATGTGTAGTGGCTGTAGCAGTGTTGTATCACGTGTGTAGTGATGTGTAGTGGCTGTAGCAGTGTTGTATTACACATGTGTAGTGATGTGTAGTGGCTGTAGCAGTGTTGTATTACATGTGTAGTGATGTGTAGTGGCTGTAGCAGTGTTGTATGACACATGTGTAGTGATGTGTAGTGGCTGTAGCAGTGTTGTATTACATGTGTGTAGTGATGTGTAGTGGCTGTAGCAGCGTTGTATTACACATGTGTAGTGATGTGTAGTGGCTGTAGCAGTGTTGTATTACATGTGTGTAGTGATGTGTAGTGGCTGTAGCAGTGTTGTATTACACATGTGTAGTGATGTGTAGTGGCTGTAGCAGTGTTGTATCACATGTGTGTAGTGATGTGTAGTGGCTGTAGCAGTGTTGTATTACATGTGTGTAGTGATGTGTAGTGGCTGTAGCAGTGTTGTATTACATGTGTGTAGTGATGTGTAGTGGCTGTAGCAGTGTTGTATCACATGTGTGTAGTGATGTGTAGTGGCTGTAGCAGTGTTGTATCACGTGTGTGTAGTGATGTGTAGTGGCTGTAGCAGTGTTGTATCACATATGTGTAGTGATGTGTAGTGGCTGTAGCAGTGTTGTATCACGTGTGTGTAGTGATGTGTAGTGGCTGTAGCAGTGTTGTATCACGTGTGTAGTGATGTGTAGTGGCTGTAGCAGTGTTGTATTACACATGTGTAGTGATGTGTAGTGGCTGTAGCAGTGTTGTATTACATGTGTAGTGATGTGTAGTGGCTGTAGCAGTGTTGTATGACACATGTGTAGTGATGTGTAGTGGCTGTAGCAGTGTTGTATTACATGTGTGTAGTGATGTGTAGTGGCTGTAGCAGCGTTGTATTACACATGTGTAGTGATGTGTAGTGGCTGTAGCAGTGTTGTATTACATGTGTGTAGTGATGTGTAGTGGCTGTAGCAGTGTTGTATTACACATGTGTAGTGATGTGTAGTGGCTGTAGCAGTGTTGTATCTCACGTGTGTGTAGTGATGTGTAGTGGCTGTAGCAGTGTTGTATTACATGTGTGTAGTGATGTGTAGTGGCTGTAGCAGTGTTGTATCACATGTGTGTAGTGATGTGTAGTGGCTGTAGCAGTGTTGTATTACATGTGTGTAGTGATGTGTAGTGGCTGTAGCAGTGTTGTATCACATGTGTGTAGTGATGTGTAGTGGCTGTAGCAGTGTTGTATCACGTGTGTGTAGTGATGTGTAGTGGCTGTAGCAGTGTTGTATCACATATGTGTAGTGATGTGTAGTGGCTGTAGCAGTGTTGTATCACGTGTGTGTAGTGATGTGTAGTGGCTGTAGCAGTGTTGTATCACGTGTGTAGTGATGTGTAGTGGCTGTAGCAGTGTTGTATCACATGTGTGTAGTGATGTGTAGTGGCTGTAGCAGTGTTGTATCACATATGTGTAGTGATGTGTAGTGGCTGTAGCAGTGTTGTATCACGTGTGTGTAGTGATGTGTAGTGGCTGTAGCAGTGTTGTATCACGTGTGTGTAGTGATGTGTAGTGCCTGTAGCAGTGTTGTATCACATGTGTGTAGTGATGTGTAGTGGCTGTAGCAGTGTTGTATCACATGTGTGTAGTGATGTGTAGTGGCTGTAGCAGTGTTGTATCACATGTGTGTAGTGATGTGTAGTGGCTGTAGCAGTGTTGTATCACATGTGTGTTGTGATGTGTAGTGGCTGTAGCAGTGTTGTATTACACATGTGTAGTGATGTGTAGTGGCTGTAGCAGTGTTGTATTACACATGTGTAGTGATGTGTAGTGGCTGTAGCAGTGTTGTATCACATGTGTGTAGTGATGTGTAGTGGCTGTAGCAGTGTTGTATCACGTGTGTGTAGTGATGTGTAGTGGCTGTAGCAGTGTTGTATCACATGTGTGTAGTGATGTGTAGTGGCTGTAGCAGTGTTGTATCACGTGTGTAGTGATGTGTAGTGGCTGTAGCAGTGTTGTATGACACGTGTGTAGTGATGTGTAGTGGCTGTAGCAGTGTTGTATTACATGTGTTTAGTGATGTGTAGTGGCTGTAGCAGCGTTGTATTACACATGTGTAGTGATGTGTAGTGGCTGTAGCAGCGTTGTATTACACATGTGTAGTGATGTGTAGTGGCTGTAGCAGCGTTGTATTACATGCACATAGTGATGTGTAGTGGCTGTAGCAGTGTTGTATTACACATGTGTAGTGATGTGTAGTGGCTGTAGCAGTGTTGTATCACGTGTGTAGTGATGTGTAGTGGCTGTAGCAGTGTTGTATTACACATGTGTAGTGATGTGTAGTGGCTGTAGCAGTGTTGTATTACATGTGTAGTGATGTGTAGTGGCTGTAGCAGTGTTGTATGACACATGTGTAGTGATGTGTAGTGGCTGTAGCAGTGTTGTATTACATGTGTGTAGTGATGTGTAGTGGCTGTAGCAGCGTTGTATTACACATGTGTAGTGATGTGTAGTGGCTGTAGCAGTGTTGTATTACATGTGTGTAGTGATGTGTAGTGGCTGTAGCAGTGTTGTATTACACATGTGTAGTGATGTGTAGTGGCTGTAGCAGTGTTGTATCACATGTGTGTAGTGATGTGTAGTGGCTGTAGCAGTGTTGTATTACATGTGTGTAGTGATGTGTAGTGGCTGTAGCAGTGTTGTATTACATGTGTGTAGTGATGTGTAGTGGCTGTAGCAGTGTTGTATTACATGTGTGTAGTGATGTGTAGTGGCTGTAGCAGTGTTGTATCACATGTGTGTAGTGATGTGTAGTGGCTGTAGCAGTGTTGTATCACGTGTGTGTAGTGATGTGTAGTGGCTGTAGCAGTGTTGTATCACATATGTGTAGTGATGTGTAGTGGCTGTAGCAGTGTTGTATCACGTGTGTGTAGTGATGTGTAGTGGCTGTAGCAGTGTTGTATCACGTGTGTAGTGATGTGTAGTGGCTGTAGCAGTGTTGTATTACACATGTGTAGTGATGTGTAGTGGCTGTAGCAGTGTTGTATTACATGTGTAGTGATGTGTAGTGGCTGTAGCAGTGTTGTATGACACATGTGTAGTGATGTGTAGTGGCTGTAGCAGTGTTGTATTACATGTGTGTAGTGATGTGTAGTGGCTGTAGCAGCGTTGTATTACACATGTGTAGTGATGTGTAGTGGCTGTAGCAGTGTTGTATTACATGTGTGTAGTGATGTGTAGTGGCTGTAGCAGTGTTGTATTACACATGTGTAGTGATGTGTAGTGGCTGTAGCAGTGTTGTATCACGTGTGTGTAGTGATGTGTAGTGGCTGTAGCAGTGTTGTATTACATGTGTGTAGTGATGTGTAGTGGCTGTAGCAGTGTTGTATTACATGTGTGTAGTGATGTGTAGTGGCTGTAGCAGTGTTGTATTACATGTGTGTAGTGATGTGTAGTGGCTGTAGCAGTGTTGTATCACATGTGTGTAGTGATGTGTAGTGGCTGTAGCAGTGTTGTATCACGTGTGTGTAGTGATGTGTAGTGGCTGTAGCAGTGTTGTATCACATATGTGTAGTGATGTGTAGTGGCTGTAGCAGTGTTGTATCACGTGTGTGTAGTGATGTGTAGTGGCTGTAGCAGTGTTGTATCACGTGTGTAGTGATGTGTAGTGGCTGTAGCAGTGTTGTATCACATGTGTGTAGTGATGTGTAGTGGCTGTAGCAGTGTTGTATCACATATGTGTAGTGATGTATAGTGGCTGTAGCAGTGTTGTATCACGTGTGTGTAGTGATGTGTAGTGGCTGTAGCAGTGTTGTATCACGTGTGTGTAGTGATGTGTAGTGGCTGTAGCAGTGTTGTATCACATGTGTGTAGTGATGTGTAGTGGCTGTAGCAGTGTTGTATCACATGTGTGTAGTGATGTGTAGTGGCTGTAGCAGTGTTGTATCACATGTGTGTAGTGATGTGTAGTGGCTGTAGCAGTGTTGTATCACATGTGTGTTGTGATGTGTAGTGGCTGTAGCAGTGTTGTATTACACATGTGTAGTGATGCGTAGTGGCTGTAGCAGTGTTGTATTACACATGTGTAGTGATGTGTAGTGGCTGTAGCAGTGTTGTATCACATGTGTGTAGTGATGTGTAGTGGCTGTAGCAGTGTTGTATCACGTGTGTGTAGTGATGTGTAGTGGCTGTAGCAGTGTTGTATCACATGTGTGTAGTGATGTGTAGTGGCTGTAGCAGTGTTGTATCACGTGTGTAGTGATGTGTAGTGGCTGTAGCAGTGTTGTATGACACGTGTGTAGTGATGTGTAGTGGCTGTAGCAGTGTTGTATTACATGTGTTTAGTGATGTGTAGTGGCTGTAGCAGCATTGTATTACATGTGTGTAGTGATGTGTAGTGGCTGTAGCAGTGTTGTATCACATGTGTGTAGTGATGTGTAGTGGCTGTAGCAGTGTTGTATTACATGTGTGTAGTGATGTGTAGTGGCTGTAGCAGTGTTGTATGACACATGTGTAGTGATGTGTAGTGGCTGTAGCAGTGTTGTATTACATGTGTGTAGTGATGTGTAGTGGCTGTAGCAGTGTTGTATTACACATGTGTAGTGATGTGTAGTGGCTGTAGCAATGTTGTATTACACATGTGTAGTGATGTGTAGTGGCTGTAGCAGTGTTAAGTTACATGCACATAGTGATGTGTAATGGCCATAGTGGTGTTATGGTACATGTATGTGGTGATATGTAGTGGAAGTAACAGTATCATGTGTTACATATGTATGGTGATGTTTAATGGGTGTAGGAGTATTGTGACACACACACTACTGCAGCCACACAACATACACACGTGTAGTGAGAGTGGAATGCCATGCATAGTGATGATGGCGACAGTGGGCTGTTTGTTGTGTGCTACAGGTACAGTGGTTACTGGACAACTATGAGACAGCAGAGGGAGTGAGTCTGCCTCGAAGCACGCTCTACTACCACTACCTGCGCCACTGTCAGGAGCAGAACTTGGATCCAATGAACCCTGCGTCCTTCGGCAAGCTCATCCGCTCTGTCTTTCTTGGCCTGCGAACCAGGCGCCTGAGCACAAGGTTTGTTTTATGGCCTGTTTGTGTTACACCATTCTGAGTTCTCTCTCCACACCTTCACACACACACACACACACACACATGCAGGCTCACATGCACACATGCACTCACACACATACACGCATACACACACACACACACATGCACACTCATGCACACACACACACACACTCACACACACACACATGCACACACTCACCCACTCCACCACACTCCTTGCTGATTGTATGTATAACTTTCTTTTCATCAGTCTTGGAAATGACCCCTTCTGCAAATTTTCTGCAAGGTATACTGTTTCTGACTCAAATACTTCTTATTGTGTGATTCTGAATGAAAGTGGTCTGTTTGACCAGAGAGAAAGAGAGATCATGCATGATTATGTTTTCTGTAAGCGAGAGGCTCATCTTATTAACATTTTCCCATTCTCTGTTGACACGCCTTGCCTCAAATCCTGCCATTATCAATTTTCAGAGGGAATTCCAAATACCACTACTATGGAATCAGGATAAAGGCCGCTTCACCACTGAACCAGTTCACAGATGAACAGACCATTCCCATGAGACAACAACCGATCTTCCACAACAAAAAGTGAGTGCACTTTTCATTTGGCATTGCTCATGGGGGACCTTTACCTTGCCGTGGTCAAGGTCGGTCTTCTTGTTTGTTTGAGGCTCCGAGGCTTGTTGTTGGAGTCCAGTAATTTTGTCGACATCCAAAAACTCTTTGAATTGTCCATAGATTCTGTTGCTATGGTACCTTGTCTCCTTGCATTTCAAGTTTTATGCTAGGTGCCTGTCTAAAACAGAATCCTTAGATCTGCAACCCATGTTTTGCAATGAAACACTCTGGACTAAGTTCAGTTATGGATTGCTTGTTCAAAAAATTTACGGATAGAATCCTTCAGTGGTATAAGTGAGACATCAGGTATAAGTGAGACTTCAGGCATAAGTGAAGAGTGCAGGTATAACGTGCAGGTATAAGTGAGAGTGCAGGTTCAAAGTAACACAAGGAGGACAAATCGAAAGGGGGGAAATCCTGCAAGGTTTGGACTTTGTATTTTGAGAAAGCAGTGGGAATGCAAAATTCTGTTTTGCTCTCACTTCTGTTGAAACATATATTTTCCTGTCACATGAGAACTTGACACTGCTGTTGCATGATGCAGGCCTACAAAGTTGGAAGATGGAGAAACTGATGGCAGTCACCAGAGCAGTCAGTCCGTGGGGTCGCAGGAGGCGCCCACTTCACAGCAGCAGCAGCACCAGATGTTCCTAGGCAACCTGGGCGGCATCCCCAAGTTTGGTGAGATCAACGTCTCTGAGGAGCCCCTCCCTGATGGCCTGACCATCTCTATTGTCCGCACCTTTGAGGCCATGTACAGGGAACACGCAGAGGTCAGTCCAGACTGTGTGTTGTGCATGTGAATAAGTGTGTGTGTGTGTATGTGTGTGAGTGTGTGTGTGTGTGTGTATGTGTGTGTTTGTGTGTGTGTGTGTGTGTGTGTGTGTGTGTGTGTGTGTGTGTGTGTGTGTGTGTGTGTGTGTGTGAGTGTGAGTGTGTGTGTGAGAGAGAGAGAGAGAGAGAGAGAGAGAGAGAGAGAGAGAGAGAGAGAGAGAGAGGGAGAAGATGTGAGTGTGTGTGTGTGGGTGCATATGTGTTTGTGGCTTGTGTACATGTGTGTTAGAGTGTGCTAGTGTGTTTTTAGTGTATGTGCTTGTTTGTTAGAGAGCTGGTACATGCCTGCATGCTTATGTGTATTGTACAAATTCTTGTATGGCAGCTTTGTGGCCTGCACCAAATTGCTGCATGAGGGAGATATCCAGTATCAACATTCACTTTGGTCTTGTATGGCAGCTTTGTGGCCTGCACCAAATTGCTGCATGAGGGAGATATCCAGTATCAACATTCACTTTGGTCTTGTATGGCAGCTTTGTGGCCTGCACCAAATTGCTGCATGAGGGAGATATCCAGTATCAACATTCACTTTGGTCTTGTATGGCAGCTTTGTGGCCTGCACCAAATTGCTGCATGAGGGAGATATCCAGTATCAACATTCACTTTGGTCTTGTATGGCAGCTTTGTGGCCTGCACCAAATTGCTGCATGAGGGAGATATCCAGTATCAACATTCACTTTGGTCTTGTATGGCAGCTTTGTGGCCTGCACCAAGTTGCTGCATGAGGGAGATATCCAGTATCAACATTCACTTTGGTCTTGTATGGCAGCTTTGTGGCCTGCACCAAATTGCTGCATGAGGGAGATATCCAGTATCAACATTCACTTTGGTCTTGTATGGCAGCTTTGTGGCCTGCACCAAATTGCTGCATGAGGGAGATATCCAGTATCAACATTCACTTTGGTCTTGTATGGCAGCTTTGTGGCCTGCACCAAATTGCTGCATGAGGGAGATATCCAGTATCAACATTCACTTTGGTCTTGTATGGCAGCTTTGTGGCCTGCACCAAATTGCTGCATGAGGGAGATATCCAGTATCAACATTCACTTTGGTCTTGTATGGCAGCTTTGTGGCCTGCACCAAATTGCTGCATGAGGGAGATATCCAGTATCAACATTCACTTTGGTCTTGTTTGGGAGATCAAGATCAATATTGAATCAAAACTAAAAATGGGAGCTGTATTTAGCCTTGAACTTTAGCATTATAGCTGTCAGATGCATTTCTTTTTTTCCACTTCTTGCCACTATCAGTCATAGTGTGTTTATAAAGTATACTTTGCTTTGCTGCTTTGAGCATCAATGTGTTATCAAAAGGGAAGAAGAAATATCATGTCAAAAGACATGCTTTTAGTGAATGCATTGTCCTTAATAATGCAATGTACACAGCCATGATGGAGCTATTATTTTCAGTTGTCCTCATTTTTGACTCACATGCGAAGCAAAAGTGAGTCTATGTACTCACCCGTTTCGTCCGTCCGGGCGTCCGGGCGTCCGGTCCGGGCATCCGGGCGTCCGAAAACTTTAACGTTGGATTTTTCTCAGAGACTATTAAGTCTATCAATACCAAATGTGGCATGATGGTGTATGATGACAAGGCCTCAAAAAACATACATAGTGACTTGTCCTTGCTTCAAGGTCAAGGTCGCAGGGGCCATAAATGTTGTCTAAAAAACAGTCATTTTTCACATTTTCTCAATTTTCTCTGAAGTTTTTGAGATTGGATACCTGACCTATATATGGTATATAGGGCAAAGTAATCCCTATCTTTTGATACCAGTTTGGTTGACCTTGCTTCAAGGTCACAGGAGCTCTTCAAAGTTGGATTGTATACATATTTTGAAGTGACCTTGACCCTGAACTGTGGAAGATAACTGTTTCAAACTTAATAATTATGTGGGGCACATGTTATACCTTCATCATGAGACACATTTGGTCACATATCATCAAGGTCAAGGTCACTTTGACCCTTATGAAATGTGACCAAAATTTGGTGATTGACACTTTAAGTCCCAATACCCCCAAGATTGAATAGATAAACAGTGTATTTGTTAAACATGGATGTAAAGTTTCTGGCCTAGATGCCATAAGAAAATGATTGCAGTTACTTTACAAAAAGCAATGCAGAAATCAGGTGGTGAACGTGTTGACAGATTGCATGCATTTCTTGTGCACCCGCTTCGAGCTGCCTCCCTCTCTATGAAGTTATTGACATGTGTTCATCATTTTGTTTTGCTCCAGTATGCACCGGCATTGTATGTATGTTTTCACCCTTGCTGACAGTGTACAATGAATAGCCTACTGTGCGGGATGAAGTACGTCTGTCTGTCTGTCTGTCTGTCTGTCTGTCTGTCTATGTCTGTCTGTCTGTCTCTGTCTGTCTGTCCGTCCGACCGTCCGTCTGTCCGACCGTCCGTCCGTCCATCGGTCCGCCCGCCCGCCTGCCTGCCTGCCTGCCTGCCTGCCTGCTTGCCTGCCTACCTGCCTGCCTAGATGCCTGCCTGTATGAATGTATGTGTCTGTCTGTGTGTCCGTCTGTGTGTCCGTCTGTGTGTCTGTGTGTGTGTCTGTCTGTGTGTCTGTGTTTGTCTGTCTGTCTGTCTGCCTGTCTGTGTGGTCATCTGTATGACAAGTCCCCTACTCAAAACAGGGGAATCCTGTCAGCAGGGACTTAAGGGAGGACTGCATGTCTGCCCTGGCTGGATGTGTGGTCTTCCAGCCTTTGGTGAGTCCACTTACCTAGTTCATGAAGGACTGACTGAATGATGGATAGATGGATGGGTGAGCTGTATTGGTACATTGATGAAGACTTGGCTTCCCCCCCCCCAAACTTCTCAGGAACCTCCCTTCTCTTTCCAGATGCCTTCTCGCCTCGGGGTCCCCTCAGTGACCGCCACTTCTGGAGCCATGGCCGAGAAGCCTGTGGTGAGTCCACACTGTTGATTTATGAATATTTGATTTGATTGATGGATAGATAAGTGAATGGGTGGATAGATTAGGCCTCCTTCCACAAAAATATTTGTCTAAAAGGCAACATGGCAATAAAAAAACTAGGGTCAGCAGGTTGACCTGAACTTTTCTCTTTAGCCAGATTGAACATAGACCAAATTTTCCTTCCCTGAAAATGCTTTTTTTTAAACCTTAAATACTGGATTTCCCTGGTGCTCACAGGGCAGGGAAGATGGGACAGCAAGCAGTTCATTGTTTACCCTCAAATTCTTTTTCTTTTTCTTCTTTTTTCTTTTCTGTTTTATAATAACATATAGTTTAGGGTTGGCAGAAAATAAAGGGTCAGTTGGGTAACCATAACCACAACCTTGTTTAGGGGAGCGGGGTGGGGGCCTATGCAATTCATAGATACATACATGTGGAGGCAGCCTTAATGCCCCTTGCAATGCTAACAGCAATCCTATACTGCACTGTGCAGGGGACTGCACTCCAGGTTGCCACCAAAACCTCCACGCCTGGATCATCTGGACCTGTGACCGTCAAGACACCGAAGGTGAGTCCACAAACTGTGTTGATGAATAAGTGATTGATGTTATGGACAAGTAGATAAGTGGATTAATGGATAGATTGGAGTACAAAACATGGCTGCTGCCACTGGAACTTCATTTCTTCTTGTAGAAACCTTGATTACAAAGTTCTCAGAGCCTGCTCCAGTAGTACAAAGTGCCACCTGGCAGTGTCCATGAGTAATGGTAGCTGCCTATGTACATGCACAGAACCTTCCTTCTGTGTTGCCACAGCCCATTCTGTGAACCCGAGTCAGTAGTGACTCTGGCACAGTTGTGAATGCGTAATAGACTTGACCCTTTGCATTACAGCGTAGTCATAATGCCCCAGTGAAATCTTTGCACCAGCTATCCTTTGCTTTGCAGGGGACTTATTCTCTCCCGGAAACCACCCCAGACTTCACCTTTGGAACATTTGAGAGGTTCCGGATTCGTGTGGTGAGTTAACAAATTGTGTTGGCGAGTCGGTGATTGATTTTGTGGACGGATAGATATGTGAATGAACAGATAGATCATGTTATATATAGACGCTGATGTCGTTTTAATGCGATTTTTTAAAAAATGAACACATTGCACTTTACAAAGACAAAATAGCAATCAATCACACGTAGCTTTCACAGGGCTTTTGCCTGGCTTCTTAAGCGCTCTGAGACTGAAGTGACTTGGTGTTCTGTCCACATACCAGTGAGATTAACTCATGATGAGTGACTGAATGAGGTAGTTGTAGTTGGTAGGACGTGCCTCCCCCTGTCTCTGTTGAGCACTGGTGTGAATAGCCTCCGTAACTCCTCTGCAGACCCAGTTGGCCTCATACTCCAGCACTGAGATGTCTTCCGTGAAGACCCCTGTTGGTGCTCCCCCACTTTTTCTCATATGCCTTTCTGACTCACCTATATATAGAATTTTTATATGTTTTGTTGGCTACAATTGTCACAATCAATGCAGTACACCACAACACATTCAACTGGTCTAGTTTGTCGGTTTGGTCTTAGGGGGCAATGAGCCTACTGCGGATGGTGTTTTAGGGCTTGCAGCTCAGAGCCTCAGTGATTCCGTGGACATATGGAATGGTGACATGTCTGTGGTGCAGGGTGGTTTGCTTGGTGGAAGAGTGGGGAGAGATCTTACTTCCGAGCATTCCCCATGCCCATCTGGTGTAGCCGGAGATGCCAACTACTTCTTTGATGTGATGTTCTTCCTAAGCCAGAGCTTTGGTGGAGTAGATGGTCCTTGCTCAGTGACAGAGCGTCCAAATGTCGCCCAGTTTGTACTGTAGTGGGTGGTGGCTTTCAAACTGAAGGTACTCGTCTATGTGAGTCGCCTTGCAGTATTCACTGAATGAGAGACTGTCGCCCTTTCTCGTGATGAGTGTCCAGCATGATCATGTGATTGTCTCGCTCCACCTCTCTGGTAAACTTGATTGCTGCTTGCTGGCTGTTCAGGTGGTCAGTGAACTCAGCCACCGTATTCTTGGGGAGAATGGCCATGGTATCCATGTTGCGACCCCAGTATCATGGCAGTGTGTGGAACTCCGCCAAGGCTCTCATCTCCAAGTCTTCCATGAAGAGGTTGGCAACAACAGGCTCTCAGGTGATCCCATGGCAGCCCTCTCAGTTTGCTGGTAGAATTTGTCACGGAAAGTGAAGTTTGTTGTGGACAGGCAGCATGACAACAGCTTGCAGATGTGGTTGACTGATAAGGTAGTCCTCTGCTGGGGGGTGTTCTCTTAACTCATTGAAGACGGCACTATTTTTAGCTCGTGTCGACTGGAGACGCATGTTTCTGGGCATTTTTACAGAAATTGCTGAAAAAATACTAATCAAGCAATGGAAAAACTGTTGCCATCATTAGAACGCTCTTTGTCTCCTCTATCCTTGTAGATCAATGTCATTCTCTCGTTAATTTTATTTTGAATATAGTATTGCAACAAAGATGGGTACCGTCTGGCATGCCTGTATTTAGTTCGACTGGAGTGAGTCCGACTCTAAGCCGACAGCGTGTACGGATCAGTTTCCGACTCCTCTTCTTCTGTCAGCAGTTCGTGCACTATACCTATGATCTGCTCCTCTAAAACTGCATCTTTTTCATCTTCGGAAAAACGGATCACATCGTCCTTCTCATCTGATGCTTCTTTCACAGCGATTTCAACAACATCCTCATCGTCCTGCCGCGACGCCATTGTGATTTAGCCTTGAAAGCGCCTCTTGCCACATGTGTAAACAAAGTCTGGCAGTGCCTTATCCTCTTCAAATTCTGAGACACAGACGATCTACAATGTTCCTCACTATCTTATAAGAGAACTAGACTACCTCGACTGGTTAAGAGCCCCTTACAACACACACAAGAAATTTACATACGCACCGCATCATATGATGCGGTGCGTCGTCAACCGTTGCTCACCTCACCGCATCATATGATGCGGTGCGTCGTCATTGAGTTAATGCCCCTGTGAAATCTTTGCAATAGCTATTGTCGCGTTATCTACCCTAGCTAGAACTAGAAACTCACCCTCGAGGAACGACGTAGTCGTCCAAGAGGGGAGGGGTAATTATAACGATGGGTTTTCAAACAAAACCTAACCACCACTTCTTGGGGGGACACCACAAAACATCAAACAATGTCAACAGACAAGTGAATAAAGACCACTGAATCGGGATTTAAAATAAACAACAATTTTAATCAAGAACAAACTCTTCCCCGCAGCACAGGACCGCAAAGGACAGAATAAGCAAGTGATCAAATAAAAGAAAACAGAAATCAAAAACAAAGCCAGGCAGCGGGTCAAGATGGAGGCACTTCCGCTAGCCTGATCAAAGATGAAAATCGACAACAACAACTCTCATCAATGGAAGTGAAAACAATTCAAAAGTAGAAAGAAAAGCATACACAAGGAAGCTATACCTAAGCCACCGGTGACTAGGCTGACACCACAGTGTATAAAAACAATCTCCACTTCTCTTCACAGTCATGTAAACACCAGAAACTGGAATTTAATTATTATGCAGTTCTGGCATGAAACAGACACCACTTCCAACCACTCGTTCTAAAGTACGTTATCAGAACGAGAGAAATCTTACCACAAAGATAAAAGTGTGTCACTACCAAAACATGGCAACAAGTCACAACACACCTCAACCCACAACCAGTCTCCAAACTTTTCCCAGAAACATTTAACAAAACCCTTTGCTAAATAGAAAACCCTGAACTTCCTTTGAAATCCCAATTAACAGAAACACAATCCCCCTTAGAAGATTAATCCCAGAACTCTACCCAGTCTCCTTCAGCCAAGTTACACTGAGCATAGTCATACAACAACACTCTTCCGTTTTGCTGAATACTAATGAAGCCCAGGACCCCCTTAGCTCCACCCCCTTCCCCTTCTGATGACGCGTTTCCGCCCACCACTCTTACTGAGGAAAGACGTACAGATAAATTCAGCCACGCGCGCAAACCCCGCTCACGCGTCTCTTTCTCGCTCGACAAATCACATCCAAACACCGCTCCCGTGAGCAGTAAACAGTTGTCGACAAACAGGCGAGGAAAGAATGAAAGGTTTCTGCTTACCCTTTCGTTGCCAGGACTCTCCGCAGTCCAGAACACGCTATCACACAAGTCGGAACTACACTGACTTAAACCAAACCAAAACTACACCCACCCGAAGTTCCCCAAATGGTGCACGACTCCTACTCCCAGTCTTGTCAGTCAAAGTATGAGAATTTCCCTCCTGCGAAGAAGACCAAGTCCATTCTCACACAGTACTCATTGTATGTCTCTCTACAACCAAATGGCTGCGCGTTGCACCGCCTCACACGAGTGCACGCGCTAGCGTCTCTAGACCGCCCTGCCTCTAATCAGTCACACCACTCGACGATTAGGCCACGACTTGTGGACTTCACACACACCAGTCCGTCGGTGTAATTTCGTTAGACCTCTAAAATAGCACACATGCTAGTCGTGACGAAATTTGTAGCTCCCAGAGTTACTAATGAAGAAAGTACTTGCACAACTGTCCCCGTAGCCGTTGAGGACAAAGCACACCGTGTGCTTCGCAGCGTCGTTCTCCCGTCTCCTCGCTGGCCCACGCCAACGTAGACAGAGTTCGTAGAAGCGACAGAGTACTCGTAGAGAGCACGTGGAACGAGCGAAGTTCATAAGTAACCAGTTCGACGGTTGCGATGATGATATGGTGATATGATGGTACGATTTTTGTGGCCTGAAACATATGAACGCGAATGCCCAATGAGAGACTACCCTTTCTCCTCCAGAAATTTACATAGGCGTGATTCAAAATTAGCGACGCACTCTTGCCCAAACGCTTAGTTGAAAGAATTTCCCGCCCCAGCGAGTAAATCGAATTTAGAACATTCCTGGTCCACAAATTGAATCGCAAATCACGTCTCAAACAGAGATAGGCTTTTCCCCATAAACTTACTTCGATCTCAAAGCATAATTCACTCATGCACAATGAATGACCCGTTTCTCCCGCCTCAACCAAACGGTCAATTTACCAATAGCAAAAGGATTATTACGAACTGTACATTACCTCAAAAAATTCAGTCAGGCCGTGGTTCGTCCAACGTGAAACTTCGCCCCAATTCAGCCAAAGGCTCTCCCTCCACACTCTCGCGTACTGACTTAGAGCAAGTCACCAGCAGAGAGATTTTTCCACACTCTCGCGTACTGACTAAACAAGTCACCAGCTGAGAGATTTTTCCACACTCTCGCATACTGACTAAACAAGTCACCAGCTGAGAGTTTTCCAGCAAAGTCAACCGCTTTTGCCCGCCACCATGTGGCTCACAGTTGATAGCGCCAATCGCTCACCGACTGTCTCCATCCGACCGATGGCTCCGACTGATCAGACAGACGCTGTCAGCCCAAAAGTTAACTCTATCACGTGATTAATCCCCAATCATCGTACAGTATTTTCGCGCCACTCGAACATCTCCCAATCAACGCTCGATTAACTTTCGCGCTTCTCAGACCCGTGTTGGACAATGTGGGAACCCTGTGGCATTCCAACACACCCCTCACCACCTCGAATGACCCCTCGAGTGACGTCGCACCCCCCTGTCACTCAAACTATCCGCCGCATTGCGAAAAAATGGTCTGAGCGCGTAATTCACTGCATCCACTCGCACTGACAATTACAATACTACATCACACCCCTGTCGCATCTTGCGACAGCTATCCTCCATTTTGCAGGGTACTAACTCTCTCCGTAACACCACTGCAACCTCCACATCTGGATTTGAAATCTTCAAGGTTCCTGTGGTGAGTCCACAAACATGAATAAATGCTTGATTGCAATGATGGATAGGTGGGTGAATGGATGGATGAATGATATGTAATTTATTGATATCTTAACCCGTTCCATGCCCTTATGACCGAATATTCGGTCACGCGATTGCGCCCTCCATAGTGCCCTTATGACCGATTCTTCAGTCACCGAGATTCCGAAATTTGTAGATACCCCTGTGTTCAGCTTTTGATGACAAAACGAACAGGAACGCTTACCCTAGGCAAACGCTAGGATATGCTACAGTCTGATCATAGCAGCAGAGTGTATTTCGGCTGAGGGGAGCATCAAACTGAGGTCACCCCACTTCAAGCAAGTGCGCAGTTATCATGCGCAGTTGTAAACAATGGCAGCGCCCACACCGTCTACAAGCAAAGGCGTGAAGCGTGGTCAAGTATCACCTGCTCGGTTAGCAGAGGCTGGTGAAGCAGAGGAGGAAGACTTAGAAAGCGATTTAGAGTCAACAGATTCCTTTGATCAGGTCAGTGACGATGACGATCTCGAACTTTGCACTCGACGTGTGTTCGTGGAGGTTGGAGACTCGAGTGATGAATCCGAGATTGTGGAACAACCTGCAGTGGCAGCGTCTGGCCTTTCTGCTGCTGCTTCTGACTCTGAAATGAGTTCGGACGATGAACCATCATCTCCCCGTGATCGAGGATCGCCTTATCCCTCCTCTCGTCGGGTATCGACCTCTGCATCTTCTCGTCGAGCACCACGGAGGCGTGGTCAAACTCTTCACGCACGTGCTGTGGTCGAGGTCGCGCTCGCAGAGGACAGCGTCGTGGGAGGGTAGTGATCTGCAGTCCTCAGCCTAGACAATCCCGCTTTGAGGGAGATTTCCTTCCCCCAAATCGTGAGTCACCTCAAATTCCTCAGTTTTCAGGACATGCCGGGATCAAAGTCAGCACCGCAAACTTTCAGCCTGTTGACTACTATCAGCTGTTCTTCACGGACAGTCTCATTCACCATCTCGTTTCTGAAACCAATCGGTATGGAGACCAAACCTTAGCTGCATCAGTGCAGCGTGGGTTTCGAAGGCATTCCAGGCTTCTTGCCTGGAGAAATGAGAAAACCACGACAGACGAACAGAGTACCAGGCCAAGCGATGTCGGGTCTGCCACAAGAAGGGCATCCGCCGTGTCACCAATTCATGTGCCCTGACTGTCCTGACCAGCCTGGCCTCTGTGCTGTTCCATGCTTCCGAATTTACCACACAGTAAAGAAATTCTGAACTGTCTAGTGGTGGGTATTCCCTTGGCATTCAAAAGGACCTTATTGTACCAGGCTAGGTTGTGCCATGTCTGCCACTAGAAGGGAGTCTCCTGGGTCTCCAAAAGCTTGTGGCCAGACTGTCCTAATTAGCTTGGATTCTACCCTGCTCCATGCTTCAAGCTGAAATACTGGACTACTCACTTGAACTGACTTTTCATTGAGATGCATGCTTGACAAAATATTCCAATTCTTTCCTTCACAGATCATAGTAAGTACTGCAGTTGTTTCTTTTTTAATTTGCCTGGCATGATATTGATCATAGCAATCATGCATGACTTTGAAAAGTGTGTACATGTGAATTCCTCATTTTCATCATTATGTAGATAGAATTGTTACAACCTGAAGGCTGAAGAGAAAATATCCTACAAGCGTTTTTATACTTGTCTAAATACAGTAGTCTCTTCTTGAATTTGCCTGGCATGATAGTGATCATAGCAATCATGCATGACTTTGAAAAGTGCATACATGTGAATTCCACATTTTCATCATTATGTAGATAGCATTGTGTTACAAGACAGGGCTCTGATTATTATTAATTGAGAGGGTGTCTAGGGGAAACGCACTGCTATCTTGTAACATTCACTCACCTTTCTCACTGTCAAGAATGGACAGGACAACAGAGAAGATGAGGGCAGACATCAAATACCAAATGACTTTAATAGTGCTTAAAAAGATAGGCAATGGTTAAGTCAACGTGCATGAGTAATACTTATATAATCCTAAGTTTAGCCAGCCAGCCTGTACTATAAAGGTAGAACTTATCTGGAAGTAGAATGCACCATGAGTCCACTTGAAAGAATTCTGAAGGGGTCAGAGCCGTTGACCCTGGTGGTCGTCCTTGAAAGGGTGATGTTTTTGGGCGCTGGGGAGGTGACGAATGACACAGGGGTGGGTCCTGGTAGAAGGGAGGGTTGGAACATCATCTCCCCTCTTGTCCTTCCTGGTGGGGGTCTGGCAGGGGGGTAGGGATCGGCCATCTGTGCTTGTGGCTGTTTAGCTTGGCCCACTTTTTCCCCCCAGAGGGCTGGTACTGGGGTCATCAAGAGAGGCCAACAGGACTCAGAGCTGGAGTGATGAGAGGTAGAGGGCAGATGTCCCCCGTCCTTCCTCCCATATCAGAGCTGGAGTGATGAGAGGTAGAGGGCAGATGTCACCCGTCCTTCTTCCCATATGGCCTGGCCTTGCCAATGATTCCACTCCACACCAGGAGCAGGAGAGCAGAGAATGCCGGCCCCAAGTCAGACAGCAGCCTTTTTAATTCTCTCCCCCACAGTCTCCATTCAAAGTCTCAGGAATTCACTCCCTCTAAACCAATAGGGTAATAGGGAATTGGCCCGTGCTTGGCCAGCACATTTTCCTTGCTCTAACTTAAAAAGTTGGCCAATCACATTGAACGTCTTTACGTTGAATTTATCAATGTCAAGGATACTCATACTGGAAGCTCGGCGCCTTAATTTGAAACTGTTCACTGTTTCATCGCAAGGCTTCACCACAGCAAACTACTTTCAAAGTATGGCTGGTTTTCTAATACTACATTTATTTGAGGCCTGGCTGGCTTCTACATTCTTAAGTGTCCATTATTTAACACATGCATAAACATGCAACTCATAACAGTAGTAGTGTGATACTTCATCTGACAACTCACACAGAAAACAGGGAGAAAGGAACATTTTAATGTACACACCAGTAAATCCGTCACCTTGATTACACTTGTTTACAATTCTTAATAATGCGGAAAGGACGTACCGTCACACATTGTTACTACCTGACGGTTGAAGAGAAAGTATCCTTCAAACCTTTTTATTCTAGTGTGAATACAGTAGTTCCTTCTTGCATTTTGCTGGCATAATAGTAGCAATTTTGCATGACTTTATCTACTGTAATTGCTGTAGGTGTTACACTTACAGTTTGTATCTTTATTTGTACTATTGATATAGTATGTTCAAATAATTTTCAGTATTTAGTTTCATAAATATTTTGTAAGAAAAAAGATTCTGAGACATTTGAGACATAGTTTTACAATCTGAAAACAAATCAGAAATTAAAAAAATATTTTGGTTGAGTATACCATGAAGATGTACAAGAAATCATCATTAATTTTTTACTCACATGCGAAGCAAAAGTGAGTCTATGTACTCAGCTGTGTCGTCCGTCCGCCGTCCGTCCGTCCGGGCGTCCGTCCGGGCGTAAAAAACTTAAACGTTGGATTTTTCTCGGAGACTATTAAGTCTATCAATACCAAATGTGGCATGATGGTGTATGATGACAAGGCCTCAAAAAACATACATAGTGACTTGACCTTGCTTCAAGGTCAAGGTCACAGGAGCCATAAATGTGGTCTCAAAAACAGTCATTTTTCACATTTTCCCAATTTTCTCCCACGTTATTGAGAATGGCGACCTTAGCTACAAGTGGTATATAGGTCAAAGCAAGCCCTATCTTTTGATACCAGTTTGGTTGACCTTGCTTCAAGGTCAAGGTCACAGGAGCTCTTCAAAGTTGGATTATATACATATTTTGAAGTGACCTTGACCCTGAACTATGGAAGATAACTGTTTCAAACTTAATAATTATGTGGGGCACATGTTATACTTTCATCATGAGACACATTTGTTCACATATCATCAAGGTCAAGGTCACTTTGACCCTTATGAAATGTGACCAAAATGGGGTAGTGAACCACTAAAAGTGACTATATCTCATGGTAGAAAGTGCCAATAAGCACCATTGTGCTTCCTATGTCTTGAATTAACAGCTTTGTGTTGCATGACCTTGGATGACCTTGACCTTGGGTCAAGGTCACATGTATTTTGGTAGGAAAAATGTGTAAAGCATTTCTTTGTGTATGATGTCATTGGTAGGTTTAGTTGTTTGACCTTGACCTTGACGGTCACCTGAAGGTCAAGGTCATATAAAGGTCAAGGTCAAGCATGTGAGTCGTATGGGCTTTGCCCTTCTTGTTTTTGTAAGGCATTGGTAAATGTTTTTTTTTTTCAAGCTTGATTTAAGAAATAAAGTCTCCAAAAATCATGTCATTGGGTTTGTTGTGTTCCTGATTGTGCTTTAAAAGAAATAAGGGTTTTATGGGGTTGTAATGCACTGAAATTGAGATATGATTTTTCTCCTGAACTCAGTGTTGTTTTACACAATTTTTACTTAAATTCCCTGGCACTGGCAGTTGCATAATATAATAATAAAGCTGGCATGGAAAGGGTTAAATGGAGACCTGGCAGCTACAGTACACATTTTTTACCAAAACCTTTTTTCAATTGTTGATGCTGATTCATGGTTCAGTTCATTTAGAATAAATGGGGGGAAAAGGTTGTATCTGGTATACTTATTAGAATAATGATACGTATATGATGGAAATAAGGAAAATTATGTATTTTCCAGAAATGAAATAAAAAATCACGAGACTACATATCAACTTCTAACAAACTTTAATTTGCATAAAATGATTAAACATAAATAAAGTATGACCTAGAATTCTTACTATATGTTTTGTGTTAGTGTAAGGTTTGAAATGCAGATAATCCTCAGCAAATGCAGAATTTCCTAAATGTTTTTCTATAAAATTCTCACTTCTCTGTCTACAAAATAAAGAAAACATAAAAGGGACTAGCACAAACACACATTTTAGAATTAATTTCTCCATGAAGATACCAACGTGAAAAATCAACATTCCGAGAAATCAGCCGACAATTTTTTTGGAATGTGTCTTGTCATTAAAGAAGGACTTAGTCAAGTGTACAGCTGGATTTCAGTTTCACAGTCACCTGCTATGAGTCTTAACATCTTCCATCGACAAATTTTCAAAACCAACAAAGTAAGCCCAAATTGTCAATTTCCACTGCCAAGTCTGCCCTTAAAAGAGTCCCAGCTTCCCCGTGTTCTTCATGCAAGCCAACCCTCCCTTTACAGGGGACTGCTCCCCACAAGGTCATTGTCAAGCCCTTCACTTCAACATCTGTGAGCCCCAAGAAGCTGAGTCCACAAACTGAGTTGTTGGTGAGTCCACAAAATGTGTTGGTGAGTCCACAAAATGTGTTGGTGAGTCCACAAAATGTGTTGGTGAGTCCACAAAATGTGTTGGTGAACCCACAAATTATGTTGGTGAGTCCACAAACTGTGTTGGTGAGTCCGCAAACTATGTTGGTGAGTCTGCAAACTATGTTGGTGAGTCTGCAAACTGTAGTGGTGAGTCCACAAAATGTGTTGGTGAGGCCACAACATGTGTTGGTGAGTCCACAAACTGTGTTGGTGAATCCGCAAAGTGTGTTGGTGAGTCCACAAACTGTGTTGGTGCGTCGGTGATTGATTTTGTGGATGGATGGATAGTACATGTACATGCATAGACACTGATATAGTGTTAATGTCCCTGGGACATTTTGCAATGGCCACCCTTCCCTCTGCAGGGGACCGTCCTCCAGGACACCACCACAGCCTCCACAACTGCAGCATATGCAGCAATGATCCTTAAGCGATATGTGGATGTGGTGAGTCCACAAACATGAATGAATGTTTGATAGGATGGGTGGGTGGATAAATGTGTAGATGTGTAAATATTTTGAAAGAATCCCAACTTCCTGCATGCTTCATGAAAGCCACCCCTCTCTTAATAAAGAACTGCTTCCCTCATGTACTCACTTGAACTGACTTTTCATTGAGATGCATGCTTGACAAAATATTCCAATTCTTTCCTTCACAGATCATACTAAGTACTGCAGTTGTTTCTTTTTTTAATTTGCCTTGCATGATATTGATCATAGCAATCATGCATGACTTTGAAAAGTGTGTGCACGTGAATTCCTCATGTTCATCATTATGTAGATAGAATTGTTACAACCTGAAGGCTAAAGAGAAAATATCCTACAAGCGTTTTTATACTTGTCGAAATACAGTAGTCTCTTCTTGAATTTGCCTGGCATGATAGTGATCATAGCAATCATGCATGACTTTGAAAAGTGTGTACATGTGAATTCCACATTTTCATCATTATGTAGATAGCATTGTTACTACTTGAAGGCTGAAGAGAAAGTATCCTTCAAGCCTTTTTATTCTAGCGTGAATACAGTAGTTCCTTCTTGCATTTTGCTGGCATGATAGTAGCAATTTTGCATGACTTTATCTACAGTAATTGCTGTAGGTGTTACAGTTTGGTGAGTCTGCAAACTGTGGTGGTAAGTCCACAAACTGTTGGTGAGACGGTGATAGATTTTGTGGATGGATAGATATGTGGATGAATGGATAGATTGTGTAATTTATTTTTGCAATTGCCATCCTTCAAGCTGCAGAGGACTTCTGCTAAGGACACCGCCAAAACCTCCATGCCTGGAGCATCTGGATCTGCGACCTTCGAGAAGCCTCAGGTGAGTCCACAAACATGAATGAATGCTTGATTGCATGGGTGGGTGGGTGGATGGATGGATGGATGTGTAATTTACCGACATCTAGGAGTCCCAATTTCCCTGCACGCATCATGGAAGCCACCCCTCTCTTGACAGGAAGCTCAGCCTCCACAGTGAGTCCACCAACTACAAGATTGAGTTATTATTTGGATAATTAATGTATTCATTCATGGTGTTCTGGTTGCCCTGTATACTCCACACATACACATATGCTATCACACACACACACACACACACACACACACACACACACACACACCCCCAGTGCCTCTTTTGCTACCTAGGACCACCCCTGGCTGAGTTACTGGAGCAAGTCCTGAAAGTCCAGTAGCCAGGGGTTCCTGTGGAGTGGCTCTGCCTTTATGTAGGACTGGGTGTTGCCAATTCAAGGATGCAAGATTGTGTGCATGGATGATCGGAGAGGAAAGTGTGGTTTGCACATTCAGGTCTTGTTGGGAAAATTCACTTCCAAAGGCACATCTGCCTTTGCATGGCTTGTCTTAGGTCATGGAAATACTTGCTGAATTGACAAGACATTTGTGACCAGGCACAATGAAATGAATATTAACTCTTCTTGTCAATTCTGAGTTCTTGACCAAGTCTGAAAGTGATTTGAATGCTCTTAGTATTGATGAATGCTTAGAAAAACACATCAAGGGTGAGTGAGTTACAAGATGTTGAAGAGATTTTTTACAGCAATTGTCATTCTGATAAATTGTCAGCAGAGTATTTGGAAAGTTCTCCTCAAGATGACATGATCCAATCCTATCTAGAGTCTCCTTCTGTCAAGACAATGGGGCTCTCATATGATACAAGGATGGGAAACGTTGATTTCCTTAGAGAGGAAGATAAGGATGGCACTAGGTCTGGACGAGCTATTGCAGTCCTGGACTACTCACTTGAACTGACTTTTCATTGAGATGCATGCTTGACAAAATATTCCAATTCTTTCCTTCACAGATCATACTAAGTACTGCAGTTGTTTCTTTTTTAATTTGCCTTGCATGATATTGATCATAGCAATCATGCATGACTTTGAAAAGTGTGTGCACGTGAATTCCTCATGTTCATCATTATGTAGATAGAATTGTTACAACCTGAAGGCTAAAGAGAAAATATCCTACAAGCGTTTTTATACTTGTCTAAATACAGTAGTCTCTTCTTGAATTTGCCTGGCATGATAGTGATCATAGCAATCATGCATGACTTTGAAAAGTGTGTACATGTGAATTCCACATTTTCATCATTATGTAGATAGCATTGTTACTACTTGAAGGCTGAAGAGAAAGTATCCTTCAAGCCTTTTTATTCTAGCGTGAATACAGTAGTTCCTTCTTGCATTTTGCTGGCATGATAGTAGCAATTTTGCATGACTTTATCTACAGTAATTGCTGTAGGTGTTACAGTTTGGTGAGTCTGCAAACTGTGGTGGTAAGTCCACAAACTGTTGGTGAGACGGTGATAGATTTTGTGGATGGATAGATATGTGGATGAATGGATAGATTGTGTAATTTATTTTTGCAATTGCCATCCTTCAAGCTGCAGAGGACTTCTGCTAAGGACACCGCCAAAACCTCCATGCCTGGAGCATCTGGATCTGCGACCTTCGAGAAGCCTCAGGTGAGTCCACAAACATGAATGAATGCTTGATTGCATGGGTGGGTGGGTGGATGGATGGATGGATGTGTAATTTACCGACATCTAGGAGTCCCAATTTCCCTGCACGCATCATGGAAGCCACCCCTCTCTTGACAGGAAGCTCAGCCTCCACAGTGAGTCCACCAACTACAAGATTGAGTTATTATTTGGATAATTAATGTATTCATTCATGGTGTTCTGGTTGCCCTGTATACTCCACACATACACATATGCTATCACACACACACACACACACACACACACACACACACACACACCACCCCCAGTGCCTCTTTTGCTACCTAGGACCACCCCTGGCTGAGTTACTGGAGCAAGTCCTGAAAGTCCAGTAGCCAGGGGTTCCTGTGGAGTGGCTCTGCCTTTATGTAGGACTGGGTGTTGCCAATTCAAGGATGCAAGATTGTGTGCATGGATGATCGGAGAGGAAAGTGTGGTTTGCACATTCAGGTCTTGTTGGGAAAATTCACTTCCAAAGGCACATCTGCCTTTGCATGGCTTGTCTTAGGTCATGGAAATACTTGCTGAATTGACAAGACATTTGTGACCAGGCACAATGAAATGAATATTAACTCTTCTTGTCAATTCTGAGTTCTTGACCAAGTCTGAAAGTGATTTGAATGCTCTTAGTATTGATGAATGCTTAGAAAAACACATCAAGGGTGAGTGAGTTACAAGATGTTGAAGAGATTTTTTACAGCAATTGTCATTCTGATAAATTGTCAGCAGAGTATTTGGAAAGTTCTCCTCAAGATGACATGATCCAATCCTATCTAGAGTCTCCTTCTGTCAAGACAATGGGGCTCTCATATGATACAAGGATGGGAAACGTTGATTTCCTTAGAGAGGAAGATAAGGATGGCACTAGGTCTGGACGAGCTATTGCAGTCCTGGACTACTCACTTGAACTGACTTTTCATTGAGATGCATGCTTGACAAAATATTCCAATTCTTTCCTTCACAGATCATACTAAGTACTGCAGTTGTTTCTTTTTTAATTTGCCTTGCATGATATTGATCATAGCAATCATGCATGACTTTGAAAAGTGTGTGCACGTGAATTCCTCATGTTCATCATTATGTAGATAGAATTGTTACAACCTGAAGGCTAAAGAGAAAATATCCTACAAGCGTTTTTATACTTGTCTAAATACAGTAGTCTCTTCTTGAATTTGCCTGGCATGATAGTGATCATAGCAATCATGCATGACTTTGAAAAGTGTGTACATGTGAATTCCACATTTTCATCATTATGTAGATAGCATTGTTACTACTTGAAGGCTGAAGAGAAAGTATCCTTCAAGCCTTTTTATTCTAGCGTGAATACAGTAGTTCCTTCTTGCATTTTGCTGGCATGATAGTAGCAATTTTGCATGACTTTATCTACAGTAATTGCTGTAGGTGTTACAGTTTGGTGAGTCTGCAAACTGTGGTGGTAAGTCCACAAACTGTTGGTGAGACGGTGATAGATTTTGTGGATGGATAGATATGTGGATGAATGGATAGATTGTGTAATTTATTTTTGCAATTGCCATCCTTCAAGCTGCAGAGGACTTCTGCTAAGGACACCGCCAAAACCTCCATGCCTGGAGCATCTGGATCTGCGACCTTCGAGAAGCCTCAGGTGAGTCCACAAACATGAATGAATGCTTGATTGCATGGGTGGGTGGGTGGATGGATGGATGGATGTGTAATTTACCGACATCTAGGAGTCCCAATTTCCCTGCACGCATCATGGAAGCCACCCCTCTCTTGACAGGAAGCTCAGCCTCCACAGTGAGTCCACCAACTACAAGATTGAGTTATTATTTGGATAATTAATGTATTCATTCATGGTGTTCTGGTTGCCCTGTATACTCCACACATACACATATGCTATCACACACACACACACACACACACACACACACACACACACACACACCCCACCCCCAGTGCCTCTTTTGCTACCTAGGACCACCCCTGGCTGAGTTACTGGAGCAAGTCCTGAAAGTCCAGTAGCCAGGGGTTCCTGTGGAGTGGCTCTGCCTTTATGTAGGACTGGGTGTTGCCAATTCAAGGATGCAAGATTGTGTGCATGGATGATCGGAGAGGAAAGTGTGGTTTGCACATTCAGGTCTTGTTGGGAAAATTCACTTCCAAAGGCACATCTGCCTTTGCATGGCTTGTCTTAGGTCATGGAAATACTTGCTGAATTGACAAGACATTTGTGACCAGGCACAATGAAATGAATATTAACTCTTCTTGTCAATTCTGAGTTCTTGACCAAGTCTGAAAGTGATTTGAATGCTCTTAGTATTGATGAATGCTTAGAAAAACACATCAAGGGTGAGTGAGTTACAAGATGTTGAAGAGATTTTTTACAGCAATTGTCATTCTGATAAATTGTCAGCAGAGTATTTGGAAAGTTCTCCTCAAGATGACATGATCCAATCCTATCTAGAGTCTCCTTCTGTCAAGACAATGGGGCTCTCATATGATACAAGGATGGGAAACGTTGATTTCCTTAGAGAGGAAGATAAGGATGGCACTAGGTCTGGACGAGCTATTGCAGTCCTGGACTACTCACTTGAACTGACTTTTCATTGAGATGCATGCTTGACAAAATATTCCAATTCTTTCCTTCACAGATCATACTAAGTACTGCAGTTGTTTCTTTTTTAATTTGCCTTGCATGATATTGATCATAGCAATCATGCATGACTTTGAAAAGTGTGTGCACGTGAATTCCTCATGTTCATCATTATGTAGATAGAATTGTTACAACCTGAAGGCTAAAGAGAAAATATCCTACAAGCGTTTTTATACTTGTCTAAATACAGTAGTCTCTTCTTGAATTTGCCTGGCATGATAGTGATCATAGCAATCATGCATGACTTTGAAAAGTGTGTACATGTGAATTCCACATTTTCATCATTATGTAGATAGCATTGTTACTACTTGAAGGCTGAAGAGAAAGTATCCTTCAAGCCTTTTTATTCTAGCGTGAATACAGTAGTTCCTTCTTGCATTTTGCTGGCATGATAGTAGCAATTTTGCATGACTTTATCTACAGTAATTGCTGTAGGTGTTACAGTTTGGTGAGTCTGCAAACTGTGGTGGTAAGTCCACAAACTGTTGGTGAGACGGTGATAGATTTTGTGGATGGATAGATATGTGGATGAATGGATAGATTGTGTAATTTATTTTTGCAATTGCCATCCTTCAAGCTGCAGAGGACTTCTGCTAAGGACACCGCCAAAACCTCCATGCCTGGAGCATCTGGATCTGCGACCTTCGAGAAGCCTCAGGTGAGTCCACAAACATGAATGAATGCTTGATTGCATGGGTGGGTGGGTGGATGGATGGATGGATGTGTAATTTACCGACATCTAGGAGTCCCAATTTCCCTGCACGCATCATGGAAGCCACCCCTCTCTTGACAGGAAGCTCAGCCTCCACAGTGAGTCCACCAACTACAAGATTGAGTTATTATTTGGATAATTAATGTATTCATTCATGGTGTTCTGGTTGCCCTGTATACTCCACACATACACATATGCTATCACACACACACACACACACACACACACACACACACACACACACCCCACCCCCAGTGCCTCTTTTGCTACCTAGGACCACCCCTGGCTGAGTTACTGGAGCAAGTCCTGAAAGTCCAGTAGCCAGGGGTTCCTGTGGAGTGGCTCTGCCTTTATGTAGGACTGGGTGTTGCCAATTCAAGGATGCAAGATTGTGTGCATGGATGATCGGAGAGGAAAGTGTGGTTTGCACATTCAGGTCTTGTTGGGAAAATTCACTTCCAAAGGCACATCTGCCTTTGCATGGCTTGTCTTAGGTCAAGGAAATACTTGCTGAATTGACAAGACATTTGTGACCAGGCACAATGAAATGAATATTAACTCTTCTTGTCAATTCTGAGTTCTTGACCAAGTCTGAAAGTGATTTGAATGCTCTTAGTATTGATGAATGCTTAGAAAAACACATCAAGGGTGAGTGAGTTACAAGATGTTGAAGAGATTGTTCTCAGCAATTGTCATTCTGATAAATTGTCAGCAGAGTATTTGGAAAGTTCTCCGCAAGATGACATGATCCAATCCTATCTAGAGTCTCCTTCTGTCAAGACAATGGGGCTCTCATATGATACAAGGATGGGAAACGTTGATTTCCTTAGAGAGGAAGATAATTGACTTTTGACTTGACTTGACTTGACTTGACTTTTACGACGTTTGAGGCCTTTTGTGAGGCCTGTTCGACGTTCCATGTGATAAACTAACTTTGCTTCAATGCGTGGTGGGCTAACTACTAGATCTATTGCATATTTTGGCATTCTGGTGTGTAGAGGGTGGGGAGATCTTTCCAGTGTTCGTCGAGTGCAACTTTGAAGTCATGGACTGAGGCAGCTGTGACAACTGCATCTGGTAGGTTATTCCAGGTTTTGATGATACGTTGTGAGAAGAAGTTCTTCCTGATGTTCAGCCGAAAGCTGTCTTTATGGAGTTTCAGCGAGTTTCCACGCAATTTAGTGTTGCTGGACAGCTTGAACGTTGGTTTCTGCACATCGTAGTAACCATGGAGGTATTTGTACACCTCTATCATATCTCCTCTCTTGCGTCTGTGCTCCAGGGTTGGGAGTTTGAGTGCTCGGAGTCTCTCTGGGTACGTCTTGTTTCTGAGTGATGACAGCAGTTTGGTTGCCCTACGCTGAACGTCCTCGATGTCACTGCATAGCGTTTTCATGTGTGGTTGCCAGACACAGTGGCCGTACTCCAATCTGGGTCTCACCAAGCTTTTGTACAGCAGGACGAAGGTCTGCTCTGTCAGATAGTCAAAAGACCGGCGAATGACTCCAATGACACAATGATAAGGATGGCACTAGGTCTGGACGAGCTATTGCAGTCCTGGACTACTCACTTGAACTGACTTTTCATTGAGATGCATGCTTGACAAAATATTCCAATTCTTTCCTTCACAGATCATACTAAGTACTGCAGTTGTTTCTTTTTTAATTTGCCTTGCATGATATTGATCATAGCAATCATGCATGACTTTGAAAAGTGTGTGCACGTGAATTCCTCATGTTCATCATTATGTAGATAGAATTGTTACAACCTGAAGGCTAAAGAGAAAATATCCTACAAGCGTTTTTATACTTGTCTAAATACAGTAGTCTCTTCTTGAATTTGCCTGGCATGATAGTGATCATAGCAATCATGCATGACTTTGAAAAGTGTGTACATGTGAATTCCACATTTTCATCATTATGTAGATAGCATTGTTACTACTTGAAGGCTGAAGAGAAAGTATCCTTCAAGCCTTTTTATTCTAGCGTGAATACAGTAGTTCCTTCTTGCATTTTGCTGGCATGATAGTAGCAATTTTGCATGACTTTATCTACAGTAATTGCTGTAGGTGTTACAGTTTGGTGAGTCTGCAAACTGTGGTGGTAAGTCCACAAACTGTTGGTGAGACGGTGATAGATTTTGTGGATGGATAGATATGTGGATGAATGGATAGATTGTGTAATTTATTTTTGCAATTGCCATCCTTCAAGCTGCAGAGGACTTCTGCTAAGGACACCGCCAAAACCTCCATGCCTGGAGCATCTGGATCTGCGACCTTCGAGAAGCCTCAGGTGAGTCCACAAACATGAATGAATGCTTGATTGCATGGGTGGGTGGGTGGATGGATGGATGGATGTGTAATTTACCGACATCTAGGAGTCCCAATTTCCCTGCACGCATCATGGAAGCCACCCCTCTCTTGACAGGAAGCTCAGCCTCCACAGTGAGTCCACCAACTACAAGATTGAGTTATTATTTGGATAATTAATGTATTCATTCATGGTGTTCTGGTTGCCCTGTATACTCCACACATACACATATGCTATCACACACACACACACACACACACACACACACACACACACACACCCCACCCCAGTGCCTCTTTTGCTACCTAGGACCACCCCTGGCTGAGTTACTGGAGCAAGTCCTGAAAGTCCAGTAGCCAGGGGTTCCTGTGGAGTGGCTCTGCCTTTATGTAGGACTGGGTGTTGCCAATTCAAGGATGCAAGATTGTGTGCATGGATGATCGGAGAGGAAAGTGTGGTTTGCACATTCAGGTCTTGTTGGGAAAATTCACTTCCAAAGGCACATCTGCCTTTGCATGGCTTGTCTTAGGTCATGGAAATACTTGCTGAATTGACAAGACATTTGTGACCAGGCACAATGAAATGAATATTAACTCTTCTTGTCAATTCTGAGTTCTTGACCAAGTCTGAAAGTGATTTGAATGCTCTTAGTATTGATGAATGCTTAGAAAAACACATCAAGGGTGAGTGAGTTACAAGATGTTGAAGAGATTTTTTACAGCAATTGTCATTCTGATAAATTGTCAGCAGAGTATTTGGAAAGTTCTCCTCAAGATGACATGATCCAATCCTATCTAGAGTCTCCTTCTGTCAAGACAATGGGGCTCTCATATGATACAAGGATGGGAAACGTTGATTTCCTTAGAGAGGAAGATAAGGATGGCACTAGGTCTGGACGAGCTATTGCAGTCCTGGACTACTCACTTGAACTGACTTTTCATTGAGATGCATGCTTGACAAAATATTCCAATTCTTTCCTTCACAGATCATACTAAGTACTGCAGTTGTTTCTTTTTTAATTTGCCTTGCATGATATTGATCATAGCAATCATGCATGACTTTGAAAAGTGTGTGCACGTGAATTCCTCATGTTCATCATTATGTAGATAGAATTGTTACAACCTGAAGGCTAAAGAGAAAATATCCTACAAGCGTTTTTATACTTGTCTAAATACAGTAGTCTCTTCTTGAATTTGCCTGGCATGATAGTGATCATAGCAATCATGCATGACTTTGAAAAGTGTGTACATGTGAATTCCACATTTTCATCATTATGTAGATAGCATTGTTACTACTTGAAGGCTGAAGAGAAAGTATCCTTCAAGCCTTTTTATTCTAGCGTGAATACAGTAGTTCCTTCTTGCATTTTGCTGGCATGATAGTAGCAATTTTGCATGACTTTATCTACAGTAATTGCTGTAGGTGTTACAGTTTGGTGAGTCTGCAAACTGTGGTGGTAAGTCCACAAACTGTTGGTGAGACGGTGATAGATTTTGTGGATGGATAGATATGTGGATGAATGGATAGATTGTGTAATTTATTTTTGCAATTGCCATCCTTCAAGCTGCAGAGGACTTCTGCTAAGGACACCGCCAAAACCTCCATGCCTGGAGCATCTGGATCTGCGACCTTCGAGAAGCCTCAGGTGAGTCCACAAACATGAATGAATGCTTGATTGCATGGGTGGGTGGGTGGATGGATGGATGGATGTGTAATTTACCGACATCTAGGAGTCCCAATTTCCCTGCACGCATCATGGAAGCCACCCCTCTCTTGACAGGAAGCTCAGCCTCCACAGTGAGTCCACCAACTACAAGATTGAGTTATTATTTGGATAATTAATGTATTCATTCATGGTGTTCTGGTTGCCCTGTATACTCCACACATACACATATGCTATCACACACACACACACACACACACACACACACACACACACACACACCCCACCCCCAGTGCCTCTTTTGCTACCTAGGACCACCCCTGGCTGAGTTACTGGAGCAAGTCCTGAAAGTCCAGTAGCCAGGGGTTCCTGTGGAGTGGCTCTGCCTTTATGTAGGACTGGGTGTTGCCAATTCAAGGATGCAAGATTGTGTGCATGGATGATCGGAGAGGAAAGTGTGGTTTGCACATTCAGGTCTTGTTGGGAAAATTCACTTCCAAAGGCACATCTGCCTTTGCATGGCTTGTCTTAGGTCATGGAAATACTTGCTGAATTGACAAGACATTTGTGACCAGGCACAATGAAATGAATATTAACTCTTCTTGTCAATTCTGAGTTCTTGACCAAGTCTGAAAGTGATTTGAATGCTCTTAGTATTGATGAATGCTTAGAAAAACACATCAAGGGTGAGTGAGTTACAAGATGTTGAAGAGATTTTTTACAGCAATTGTCATTCTGATAAATTGTCAGCAGAGTATTTGGAAAGTTCTCCTCAAGATGACATGATCCAATCCTATCTAGAGTCTCCTTCTGTCAAGACAATGGGGCTCTCATATGATACAAGGATGGGAAACGTTGATTTCCTTAGAGAGGAAGATAAGGATGGCACTAGGTCTGGACGAGCTATTGCAGTCCTGGACTACTCACTTGAACTGACTTTTCATTGAGATGCATGCTTGACAAAATATTCCAATTCTTTCCTTCACAGATCATACTAAGTACTGCAGTTGTTTCTTTTTTAATTTGCCTTGCATGATATTGATCATAGCAATCATGCATGACTTTGAAAAGTGTGTGCACGTGAATTCCTCATGTTCATCATTATGTAGATAGAATTGTTACAACCTGAAGGCTAAAGAGAAAATATCCTACAAGCGTTTTTATACTTGTCTAAATACAGTAGTCTCTTCTTGAATTTGCCTGGCATGATAGTGATCATAGCAATCATGCATGACTTTGAAAAGTGTGTACATGTGAATTCCACATTTTCATCATTATGTAGATAGCATTGTTACTACTTGAAGGCTGAAGAGAAAGTATCCTTCAAGCCTTTTTATTCTAGCGTGAATACAGTAGTTCCTTCTTGCATTTTGCTGGCATGATAGTAGCAATTTTGCATGACTTTATCTACAGTAATTGCTGTAGGTGTTACAGTTTGGTGAGTCTGCAAACTGTGGTGGTAAGTCCACAAACTGTTGGTGAGACGGTGATAGATTTTGTGGATGGATAGATATGTGGATGAATGGATAGATTGTGTAATTTATTTTTGCAATTGCCATCCTTCAAGCTGCAGAGGACTTCTGCTAAGGACACCGCCAAAACCTCCATGCCTGGAGCATCTGGATCTGCGACCTTCGAGAAGCCTCAGGTGAGTCCACAAACATGAATGAATGCTTGATTGCATGGGTGGGTGGGTGGATGGATGGATGGATGTGTAATTTACCGACATCTAGGAGTCCCAATTTCCCTGCACGCATCATGGAAGCCACCCCTCTCTTGACAGGAAGCTCAGCCTCCACAGTGAGTCCACCAACTACAAGATTGAGTTATTATTTGGATAATTAATGTATTCATTCATGGTGTTCTGGTTGCCCTGTATACTCCACACATACACATATGCTATCACACACACACACACACACACACACACACACACACACACACACCCCACCCCCAGTGCCTCTTTTGCTACCTAGGACCACCCCTGGCTGAGTTACTGGAGCAAGTCCTGAAAGTCCAGTAGCCAGGGGTTCCTGTGGAGTGGCTCTGCCTTTATGTAGGACTGGGTGTTGCCAATTCAAGGATGCAAGATTGTGTGCATGGATGATCGGAGAGGAAAGTGTGGTTTGCACATTCAGGTCTTGTTGGGAAAATTCACTTCCAAAGGCACATCTGCCTTTGCATGGCTTGTCTTAGGTCATGGAAATACTTGCTGAATTGACAAGACATTTGTGACCAGGCACAATGAAATGAATATTAACTCTTCTTGTCAATTCTGAGTTCTTGACCAAGTCTGAAAGTGATTTGAATGCTCTTAGTATTGATGAATGCTTAGAAAAACACATCAAGGGTGAGTGAGTTACAAGATGTTGAAGAGATTTTTTACAGCAATTGTCATTCTGATAAATTGTCAGCAGAGTATTTGGAAAGTTCTCCTCAAGATGACATGATCCAATCCTATCTAGAGTCTCCTTCTGTCAAGACAATGGGCTCTCATATGATACAAGGATGGGAAACGTTGATTTCCTTAGAGAGGAAGATA